>SCDS01000329.1:0-65290 GCA_004149465.1 Drosophila nigromelanica | reverse complement strand
ATATATATATATATATATATATATATATATATGCGTATTGCTTTTATTTGTTTGAGAGAATATAAGTAAAAACTTGAGCGCACTGAGGCAATAAAACGTGGGCGTTGTCAGAATTCGGTTTATTTGGGTGAATGTACCCGTGGATGGCATCAAATAAAACATCCAGTGTGATAGACACCCCTAGCAGGCAGTAAGAGAAAGAGAGAGATGTGGAGCAGGAGGTGGTACGGGTATTTTCCATGGGCACGTTGCAGACAGTTGACGACGCTTCTGGCCTCAGCAATTGACCGATTATAACACAACCCACAACAATAGCTACAACAATAAGAATGAGATTGCAGGGGTCGATTGAATATATATCCTATAAATAGCAAAAATTCAAAGATAATACAATAGCGGCTGCCTTCTTTTAATTGAATTAGCAATAATCAACAAAATATTATTTGGAAGATATTTGCTGGTTGGTTTTAAATTCAATGAAATATTTTAAATTTGTTTTGTTTTGTTTGTTAAAATTTTATAATTTTAGAGTTATTTTCTGGTACTCCAATCTGGTACTCCAATTCCTTTCAAAATATTCTAATTCAAAAATATTATAATTTGGAAGATATTTCCTGGCTTGTTTTAAATTTTATATAAAATATTTTCAATTTTAATTTTAATCGATGCATATTTTATAGAATGTATTTGTAATATAAAATATTAATTGTATATAGTATAATAACGTGTATTTAAGTATTTTACAACGTGTTTTCGACACCTCAATACCCTACCGCTATAACAGAGTGTGAACATTTTGGCAACGTTTGTTCGTTCAGTTTTAATATTGGCAACTTTTTTAATTATTTTCTCCGAACGTTTGTCGATTTGTTCAATTCTGCCGTTGATTTGTTGCCCCCGTTGTTGTCGGTCACAGTGCCCTTTGTAGTTGTTATTGTTGTTGTTGCTGTTGCTTTTGTTATTGCTGCTCGATGGTGCCAAACTATGGCGGCAATATGTGCCAACGGTTGAATAATCTGTCAATAAGCTTTTGTCATCGCTTGGCTACGAATCGAAGTAGTTGCTGGGCCAGTTACGGGGGTGACGGTTGGGCGTGGGAGTAGAGGAGCGACGACTGCTGCTGCTGCTGCTGCCACAAACAAACATTTTGCTATTGGATGATGCCAGTTGTATGCCCTCTGGGAAGAGACTGGCCATATATTGCGTCTTGGGCGCGGCTTCCTTTGCGAGCCAAAGGCCAAAAAAAAAAAATAAAAAAAAAACAAAAACAAAAAAAAGACAAAAAAATAAAAGTGTCGGGGGTCGTGGGAGAGGCAGAAAACTTTTTAATAAAGGTCGATTGCTGCATGTCAATTGGAATGTTGCCCCAGCAGCGGCAGCAGAACTTTTGGGCTCGTCACGTCACGTCGCGATTAGCTTGGCAATAGTTCGCTCTGCATGCGCAGCCACATCCGCATCCGGTTTTCAAGTGTCTGTGAGCGTACTTCACTCAAACGGCACTTTGTCTTCCGTTTTATCACTTATTACTTCCGTTTGCGACAACGCTTCTACTTGGAGCGGCAGCAACAGCAGTCGCTTAATTTCTGTCACCTTTTGCATTTTAATTCGCTTTGGCCATGTAATGAGATTTTCGGCCTTTGCCGCAAATGAGAAATGCAATTTTGGACGTCACTGTGGCCATTTGCATTGCATACTTTGTGGCGTGCGGGCATTAGCATTTATATGGGCAACTTTGCCATTCATCTAATTGCTGTTTGCAGCTGCCAAAAAATAAATCTTATACGCAACGCAAAACTACTCGACAAAAGTTAACCTGCTTCAGCCAATTTCAAGTGTTGTTGGGCGGCGGGGCTTACAAAAGCAAAGGGGAGTCGCTGCTGAAAATCTGCTTGGCATAGCGATAAAATATACATAAATAACCTTTATTACACATGCTGCCGCTCAAGTGCTCGAACTTTTTCAAGTCCACTTTGCACAGTTGTTTTTGAGTAGTTCGCTCGGCGTTTTTCGGCGTCCTTTGTGCCTTGTTTGTGTTTGTTGTACGCGCTGTAGCTAGACCAGGTGCCGAAACCTCAGCGCTTGTCCCACATCCCACATCCCTCATCCAAACATCCCAGTCCCACTGTGCCATCAAGTATGCCAAACCATTGCACACAATTCAAAGTTCAGAAATCGCTTTACCTACATCAGCCGCTCGGCTTTAAATCGCTTAAAATGCGTTTTGTTGGAAATTCTTAGAAATAAATAATCGCAATATATATTTCATTCTATAGTTTATGCTTAATATATTTTTATTTCTCTGAAATACCCTCTTAATTGGATCAAAAGAGAGTAATATGTGGGATGAAATTTTATCAAGCATTAAATAAATAATTGGAATTGTTGCTATAAAAAGTAATTGCAATTTAAAATAAAATAATCTTGAGTCTTTCGTAAGTCAAGATATTTTAACCAAAAAACTTAAAGAAGTCGAAAATTTAGTTACATGGTGAAGGATGTTGAGCATATAATATTGCATAAATATTATCGTATGTCTATAAATATTTAGGGGATTTAATAAAGAAAAACGTTCGTTTTTGTGTCACGTTATTTAAAAGCCAGGTAAATGCGTTCAGTTTACTGAACAATAATCCCAAGTCGGATGAACTGTATGAAAAATATTTTGCCCAAATGCAGCAAAAACATCAATGAATACATTTTGCTAAAACCTGTTGCAGATGATTTAATTCCTAAATAATCCGCAACGATATTTTGCTTTGTGTGAGTATTGGTGTTGTAGCAATATAAAGCTGAATTGATCTTCAAGGGTTATTAGCTTAACAATTTCGAAAAGCAGCTAGTCGCTGTTGACCTAAATACGAGCGTAGTTAACCAATTACTAGCTATTGCCAATGATGGTGTTATGTAGATACAGTTTAATACAGTTGCTATCTTTAGTAAGCATCTTTGCATACACTGCAGCCAATATTAGTTAATTAAAGCCCACAAATCCTAATGTGACCTAATTGGATTCCAGCTGGCCAGCTGGCAGATGTCCCTAGAAAGAGAGTCGGACGCCATTTACAACACTCATTTGCCAAATCAGCCTGGTCGGCTTTATGTCCTGCTTACAGCTTTCTTTCGCGCTCAGATATGACCTTTTTGATATGTGTGGGGCGTTCATCAGCTGCTGATGTTGTTGCTGCTGCTGCATGCGTTGGTGTTACTTCTTCTGTCGCCTTGCCATACTGCGTCACACTGGGAACTTGCTGTTTTCCTTTTCGCCGCGCTTTCTAATCCTACAAGCAACTATAAGCCCTGGTAATTATCTGCAAAGAGACCATTAGGCGATTAGTTGACGCTGGCTTGCTGCTGTTGCGTTTTCCTTGAGCTTTTCAGACTCTTCCCATCTCGCTCACGCCTTTTATTTACCCTCTCCCTCCCACACCCATACACACAGACACACACACACACATACCGTCTATTTGTCTGGTGTTACTGGTCAGTATTGTGTCCTATTAGGCAGCACAAAGTTCCTATATATGTTCAATGCTGGTTCGAGATAAATGAGATTGCTCTAATTGGGAATGCACGTTATGCAGATACCCTGTACAAAAAAATGAAAGATAATTATATATCGGATTTTAATGCAGATTAATGCACATGTATATATTTATATATAGGTATATTTTTATAAATATATATTATTTCGATTTTTCCTATAACTTTAACTAATTTAACTTCTCTCTTACTAATTTAACTTCCTTTTTTTACTGTCATAAATCCAACTGCAATGTTATATTGTCCCTCTCACTTGTCTATGTGCTTTTCTTTCGTTCAGAACATTTTCCGACTTATACTCTACCTATTCTGATATTTTTTTGAAGTGTTTTTTCTCATTTCACTTAAAGGTTCTTGTGTCATTCATCTGCCTTACGGTCTCTTTTATGTGTCATTTTTTTTATCAATTTTTTTGTATTAAAACTCTTCTTTACTTTTACTCGTAAATGAGTACTTTTCAAGTGTCCTCTCTTAGCTTTCCCCTCTGCCTTCGCATCGGCTAAGTTTTGCACGCTTTCCCCATCGCATCGCATCGCATTTCATTGTCTCATTCTCATTTTTATGTTCATCTAATTTGCATTTGCATAGTTTTCTTTCTGTCGTGCTCCGTTCGTTCTTTGTGGCGAGTTGGAAATTATGATGAGTACCAGCTAACCGTCCCCTACCGCTCCCAAATACCTTTTCCGTTATGGGCAACATCATGCTTTATGAACTGTTGCATACATTTCGTTCTGCTAACAAGCTGACTTAGTATGTGATAATTTCACTGGCCGATAGTTTCATTTTCATGTTTTTGTCATAACGAAACATGGCGCAAGGAAGCACAAAGGACATTTTTGCGGTACTGCGGCAAAAGCTGCAATTGCTCAAAGCGATTTGGAAAAAAAAAATTTCCATAAGGTCTTGTCGTCTGCTTCGAACCCCAACTGGCCTCATGCCTACCCCTACCATTCACATCGAAGTCTAAGCACACGCGGCGCATTGAAAATTATTTACGATAACGATCGCATAATCATAATAATAATCACATTATAATAATTCTTGGCTTTATGGCCTTTGGTCTATAAGGGCTGCGGCTGATACGGCCTGCGGTCTCCGGTCTTCGGGCTTTGGGGTTCGGTCTCCGAGGACGTGTAATAGTTGCTAATAAAATGCAATGCCCATCTGCCTCCACTGGTTTGTGGGGTGGCTTGTAAATTCTGCGCAACGCATTGGAAAAAAACTATATCCGTGTGGAGGGTAGAAAAAATGGCAACTGCATTGATGTTATTACCTGTGCTGGCAACTATTTGCCAAAGTCAATAAACCAAAATGACAGGCGAACAACTGGGGCGAAAAGGCGACAACATGGATACGCCCCCAATGGGCATAGCAATAGTTACAGACCACCATCCACCCATCCAATGGGCCGGCTTCCCATCCGAATCATCCGTTGCAGTTGGTGTTGTTTCATATTTTGCTTCGCTTGCGGCAAATTATTGTTATGCTTTTGGATTTTGCGCATAATTCTGCAGTTTGCGTTTGTTGTTTTTCATGTTTCACGTTGTATTTGGAGTATGTTACTCATACGCCATGTGTGCCCATTCTAGCATGCAAATGTTGTATGCACTTTTAAATGAGCCATAGCCTCAGACATGCCACCAACTCAGAGCAATAGCATTTAAAATTTTTTTGTTTGCTTGTTTGTTGGCTTGTTTTTATTATTTTCCATGCATTGTTCACCATTTTTCACTATTTTGAATTTGGTTTTGGGCAGGCATTTGCCACGGACAGCTGACGGCAGCCAGAACTGTAGCTGTCGTCGTTATCATCATCATTGTCGTCGTCGTGAATATGCCATGTTATTGTTTTATTTTTAGGGTAAGCAGGTGCGGCATATTTAATCTACTATGGACTTTGGATACTACTGACAAGAGTGACACATAGTTTACGTTTGGTAAATCACAACACCCATAGAGTATCTGCATCCGGCATATCTCATAAGTCGAAGGTTAATTCCATATTTCTTTTATTGCTGGCATATGGCAGCTGAAGTGGCACTTCAAAGATACGGTTTTAATTCTGTAGTTTACGGCTTAGATTAAGACCGCTGCTATCTTTGGAATTAAAATTTAAAGATAAGTGTATCTGCGTCACTTTCACACTAATGTTGGCCATTCATCAATAACTTTAATATCATAGTTCAATTAGACGCGTATTTTGTGATAAGAGCTAATATATACTATAATATATCATCAGCAGTGTCTCTGTTCATTTAGTACCCAAATATAGATTGTAAGAAATATTACTCAAACAAAAGAGCATTAGATAATAGTGCTTAATTTGGGGTTACCGGGCCTTAAATAGCTTAAACGAAAATATATACCTTGTTATATAAATAAACAATCAAGGCCGTTTCATTCGGGTATAAACCGAAACCGATAACAATACTCATTCAAAACAGAACGAAACTGTTATTTTCATTGCAAATAATGTAACTACATAATCAATATACAGTACAAATCAAGACAAAAATGCCAAAAAACATTAAAATCGGTTCACCTTTGACAAAGTTATGGAAGTCTTATAGGAGTTAGCAACCAAAACATGTCAAAATTTTTCCTAATTTTGGCATGATTTTTGACCATTAATTTTGCCCCCCTCAGAATCGGCTTTAATGTTGTTTTTTATGCTAATTGTGACCAATACAATCGATTAAAAATAATAAATTCGCAATTATAAATTTTGAAAACATTTTTTTTTCGAAAATGAGTAATGGGGGACCACAAATTTTTTCCGAAATAGACGAAAAAATGTTATTTTCAATAATGCATTTATTTTAAATGTGGAATTAATCTTAATGACGAATCATGAGAAAACTGTCATCAAACGTGAAAATCGGTTCGTTTTTGCTCAAGTTATTGGAGTTTGAAATATGGGAGGTATATATCCGAGAGCTTCACTTGTATATTTTATACATATATTTTATTAAAATATTTTCTGCCTACTGTTTTAGTTGCAGTTGTTTACTTCTATTTCAGCCACTTAGTGTATTAAAACATCGGCTTATTTCAGATTCTCTGCTTAAAAAAGTATTTTTATTTAGTTCGCACGCTGCGGTTGCAAACTCGTTTTCTAAAAATTGACAGCACAAAAAAAAAAGTGAAAGACTATAGCAAGTTTATTTATGCTTTGCGTGTCTGCTGTGAATTAGTGCCAAATTTGATTATCTATGGCCACACACACAGACACACACAACCGCAGACACGCGGGGCAACCCAGGCAGAAACACGCCTAAAAGTAAGTCACGATGATTTTGCTGACTGCTGACAGTTGTTGTAGTGGGTGTTACTTATGTTTTTGTTGTTGTTGTTGTTGTTGTCACTATCGGCTTTTATAACGTCCCTAATAAATTGATTACTTTAATCAATTCATATATTTATGGCTTTTTTTAATTTATCATGTGATCACCTGAAACCAACAGACACAAATAAAATTTTGCTTTTATATTCCGCTTAAACGATTTCAGACTTGATTTTAAAATCATGTTTAAGAATTATAGTTTAGATAGTGCTGCACCCATATTTTTGCGTGTAGCCATCGACGGCTTAAGATTTTTATGTCATGAGTAACATGCTAAAGTGTAATTAGGAAAAACTCTCAATTGACCTTTTTTCTGAAAACTGGTTCAAGGATCTAGTAAACTTGCTGAAACAAATATTGGTAAAATGATTATTAAAGCTTAAGACTAAATTCTACTGGGTATGAGTATAGATATTATTAGGACTCAGTTACCTCATCTTCAAGTTTGGCTTATTATTTCTATTCCAATTTATAAATTATTAGATTTTTTCTTTTAACAAAAATTTTCTCAAAATATAGTTTTCTTCAAAATAAGAGTAGTTTTGTCTAGTAAATGTTTTAAAATTGCAAAAAATTATAACTTTTCTGCATCCTTAAATTTTTTAAAGTTTAAGAAGAAGAAGTTTAAGAAGTGTTTGAATAAACTAAAAAGAAACAATAATATTAGATTGAACAATATTTTATGTTAAGAGGGTAAAAGTGAAGTTGTCGTTTACGAGGGACCACTGTATTTTAGCTTAACATATTGAACTGCGCATCACTTTATTGATTAGTGGCACATCAATGCAGTGGAGTCTGTAAGAGATGCAGAGAGTATATAAGGACTTGCCCTCCCAATGAATTTATCTGCTGTGTGTTCCTTTGTGACCGATTTCAATGGCTTGACGGCACAGAGGCGCATTATGGCTTCCCGGCGTATCGGCTGGCAGGCGGACGGGCAGTGGGGGCGGAGGGGTGTCGAGCAGGCAGGCAGGCACTCACAACAATGAATGGCGTGAACAATGTCTAAATCTTTATTAATTCGACTATTCTGTGGAGCTGTTGCTGGAGCCAGATTCACAGTACTTCCAAAGAACTCCGCTCGTCTCTGTCGAGTCTTTGGGCCGTTTCGATGGAGGCGCATCGTCGACGGACCACTCAACAAATAAATTAATAGCCATCAATCAGTAAATCCGCCAAAGGACCTTTTGCTTTGAATGCAAAGGTTCCGTATCAGCGAGTGTGTGTGTATATTCCAACATATGTGCGTGTGTAGCTGTGTGTGTGTGTGTGTGCCTGTGGTGAAGGCGCACAAAAGCGCGCTATAAACGCGCTCAATGAATGGCTAATATGCCGACTGCACGCGTTCCTACTCCTGCCCTCGCTAGTGGATGTCCTGATCCTGTGATGCTGTGTGCTTTTCTGGGGTCAACATAGAGTTCTGTACGTGGCAGCAATTACATTGCCGCATTGATACAGCTCCGTAGTAAATCCGATTAGAGTAGCAATGCTTTAAATGAACGCAAAGGTGAGCCGGAATTTAAGGGATTTCGTTGAGTTTAATTATTTTGTCCAAATATGAAAATGGAGAATAAACAAACGGAAAGCTTGTTGTAAGAATCATATTTGCTTTGTTTTACATGTATAATATTTTCTACCGTATTTATATTCTTTACGCATATATTTATGCATGTGTCATGTATCTGTCTGTCCTAAATCTAAATCTAATCTAAATTTAGGCTCAACCATTTCAAGTGCAGATTAAATTTATATGAATCCAGCGTTAACTCATTCCGTCATCGATAATAACCATAAATTTGTTAAGCTTATCTCCTAGATTATGAGACTTGGCGGCGCTAAATTTGGTTTATAAGAACATTTGAATACATTCGGATTGTAATAATCTGGCATTTACTGCATAATTTTTTTTTTTTTTTTTTTTTATTTCCATCGATCTTAAGACATTTTTTATTTAATTTCATGCGAGTTAAACATTCAATTTAAAGGAGTGGAATTGTATAATATGTGTAATATTTAATTAATTGATTTTGGATTTTCACTGATCTCAGCTGAAATTAATTGTAGAGTTAAGCGCTTGCTAGCTAAGAACGTTTGACAGTTCAATTTCTTTAAGCGACAGCCCGAAGCAAATGTCAAATGGCAAACGGCGAACTGCACAACACAGGAACATCCAAAACAACAACGACAAATATTAACAACAACAACAACAACAACAACAACAACAACAACAACAATAAGCGGCAACTCATAAATCATTTCGCGATGTCGATGTCGAGTATGATGACGACTGGCAATCGGGGCATCTGATTGACTACTGTCAGATAGACGTATAGACAGACGGAGGACAAACCTATAAACCTATATGGAGACACACAAACAAACATTCATTGATGCTGTAAGCATAGACCATATATAACATACTATATATATATATATATATATATATATATATATATACATTGATATCTGCGTGTGTGTATTTCCAGTATCACGTGCATTTATTGTAAGCGAAAGGCACATAGATAGCTAGAAAGAGAGCCAAATAGAATTGATGTCGAGAGGGCTCAATGGAAATGTTGCAGCATTCATATGCACAGTCGCTATCGCTGTCGCTGTCGCTGTCGTCGTTGACTGCGCAGCTAGCAGAGCGTAACAAATGAAATGTGACACATTATGCGACGAGGCGTATAACTGTCTTTCTGTATCTGTGTGTGTGCTCTTGCTGCAGATGTGTGTGTGAGTGTGTATTAAATCAAATCGAAATGACTTTCGTACTCTATCAATGTCGAAATTATGCAATAACTTCAATTGATTACGAGTGCGTGGGTAATTTAGTGGCCCAGTCTGGCCCAAACATGTAAACAAATGCATGTGTCTATATATACTATATATATATATATCGGCAATCAGTGGCACCCTCCTGTCTGATACCAACAGGACAGTAAAACGTTTAAAGTGTCGTGTTGCGGCCTCTGACGCTTTGCTGCCTCGTTACGCGGCATTTGGCTGCCTTTTCTTGCTTTATTATTATTTGCTGTTGATGTTGTTCATATTGTTGTTGTTGTTGTTGTTGTTGTTATTGTTATGGTTGTTACTGTTGCTGTTTGCTTTGACAACCCACTTACTTAGATAGACGGGCACCTGTCCTGGCGTTGTCCCGGCTCCGGCGGCAAGCAAATCGCACGCATCGACATCAATGTGAGGCAAAAACCCTTCAAGTTGGCTTGGCCGTCGTCTTACCCTTCTCTGGCTGCTGCTGTTGTTGTTGTTGCTGCTGCTGCTGCTGTTGTTATCTGGCTGCTTAGCTGATGGCTTCTGGTATTTGGCTTGGCTCAGGTCCCGCATGTGTTCGCCATATCCAGTTAAAAGGATAATGGAGCACAACAATTTTTACACGCATATATTTTACAAATATTTGCATTTTTGCCTGGCTGCTTGTTAAGTAAGCCAAACGCCGTGAAGGTAACAGGACATGGCCAGGAACTAAAGAGCGAACGCGGAGGGGCTGGGCGGGGGTGGGTGAGTGGGGTTTACCTTAACCGTACTGAGCACATAACTTTGACGTACCTTTTGCATTGCTTCTTTTTAAGACACATTTGCGTCGTACTTGTTGTTGTTGCTTACAACTTTGTTGTTGCTTGCTCCTTTTTGTCAAGCTTAGGCCTGAAAAGCATCAACTGCACATAAAGGGATTTAATTCGTGTGCCTGTCTGTGTGGGCAAAGGATTTGTTGTGTCGCCTACAAAGGGCTGCACACACTGACGTCCCCATTCACAAATGTGTGTGTGTGTGTGTGCTTGTGTGTGTGTGTGTGTGTGAGTGCGTGCTATGATCGAATTACGTGCCTTTAATACGCTACTCAATGTGATCGGCAACAGTAGATATGTATTTGCATAAATGCTGAAACACATTTACCTACACTTATACAAATTGAGTGTGCATTCTCCACAAATTATGGTCAATTTATAAGACAAGGTTAATCGATGATGTTTACCCCTTAAATGCTTTTCGAAATTATGGCAAATTTGTAAATTTTTATGAGGTTTCTCATTTATCACATTTACATTTTTGTGTATACCTTTTAAGATAAAAATGCAAACTTATGTATTCTTAACATATGCATTTTTCGATGGATATTTGCAATACATTACGTTTTTCATAAGAGATTTTCAGTTTTATAATACAATGGAAAATATTGTCAGTCACTTTGTAGCTTTTGGTTTTACTAGCATTGCAATTTTTTTTACTGAAACTTTGAGAGGTATTTTAAAAATGCTACCAAAATGCCAAGCAAAAATCCAAACATTTTTTGATTTTCATTTCACTTATTTATAGATGCGCACAGACACCACCTCCATTTTCTTTTACAAACACGTTTGTTTATGTGCATTTGTTTTTCAGACTTCGACAGCTGTTAAAGTAAAAGTTATCCAACTAACTGATAGAAAGCAACTTGAAATGCAAAACAAATGAATGCATTTTCCTTGGGTTTATACTCGTTCACGAACTGAAAATAACTAAAACTATTGCATTTGTGCAATGGCCATATTAAAAAATGCAATAATGACTCAAAAACTTAGTTTTTAAAATAGATTTTACTGGATTTTACCAACAAAAGTCTTGTGCGTAGCCATTTAAATGTTCGGATTTGGTTTACTGAGTAGCTTGTTGGAAATATTTAAATGCCGGACAAGTAGTTAAAATTAGTAAATTTATTTAGTTTAAATACACGATTATATTAAAAACAAAGACTGCAGCGTTTTTATTTGTTTTCGTGTGTTGCCAATTAGTTTCCATTAACTGCACTTAGTGACACAAACAAATCGCGTGCAGCCTTCCGCATGAACTTGCCATTGGCATTAGTGGGTAGATTTTCGGTGAATCGAACGCCGGCGTGCAGATGTTTATGGTTGTCGGGTAGACGCTTGGCCACATGATCTTTAATTTCATTTTGGCTTATTTCACATCCTTGTGCTTTAAGGACCAGAGCGCCGGCAACATCGCCCACTAGTTCGTTGGGCACGCCCACAACGCAAGCATCGCGCACTTGCGGCAATTCTTTAATTACATTCTCGATTTCGGTGGGCCAATAGTGATGGCCCTGATATTTCAGCACCTCCTTCTTGCGATCAACTATGAACAGATAGTTCTGGTCATCAAAGTAGCCCAAATCGCCGGTATGCATCCAGCCATTGAAGTCCCGAATTTGTCGTGTGGCAACGGGATTGGCATAGTATCCATTCCAGGCCAAGCCGGTATGCACATATATTTCACCGACCTCATTGTGACCCAAACTTTTGCCATTCTCATCCACAATCCTTATGCTTATGCCGGGTGCCGGTCGGCCAGCCGATGCCGTATTCTGGATGTTAATATTCAGTGCGATAGGTCCCACCTCTGTCATGGCGTACGCGGAGCTGAGTATGGCATTTTTGCATAATTCCCTGGCCCGCTGGAGCGCCGCCTGTGAGGCTATACCGCCTCCATAGTTCAGATTACGCAACGAGGAGAGGGCATAAGGCGTGGCGGCTGGGCAAGATGTGAGCGCGGCCAATTGAATGGGTGACAATGTTGCGTAATTGATCTTATATTTCTTTACCAATTCGACAAAGTATTCGGGCGAAAATGGTTTATTCGTTAAAATGCGCGTACTGCCAAAAGCGGCGCTAAATATGACAGCCCACAAGCCGGTTATCCAATCCAAGCCACTGTTAATGAAGAGTACCGTTTCGCTGCTGGCCAGCCTGGAAATTGACAATTAAAAATTGGTTGTTGGGGTTTCCGGTTTATACTTTTAAAAATGTTTCTATGGTGCAACTTTTTTCCATCGATTTGAATGATTATTATCTTAAACAACGCGTAATTGCAATCACTTAGATAAGAGGCGAACAACAATTAATTGTTTTTCAAACAGTAAAAATACCGCACAAAAATAATATTTTTTTTTGATTGTTGCAAAATGAATGATCAAAAATCAAACAAGAAAAAAATTCCTACCATAGAAAAATGAGCTTTTATGGCTTATCTTGTTTACTTACATAGTATCCTGTATTAGTATAGTATTGGAAATGCACACCGCTTTGGGCATTCCAGTGGTGCCGGAGGAGCACAGAATAGCCACAGTTTGATCGCCGCCAGTCTTAAGAGGTTCCGGCCTGCAATCACAATAGGCTTAATATTAAATATCAGCGAATGGATCCGATTGTAAATTTGTTGACTGACTGATAAAACTTTTCGGTTTCTGTGGCCTCCAAGAGACTCTGAATGTTGGGCACACCCTCCAGCGGCTCGGATATGATAAATATCTCTGGTTGCCACTCCTTGGTAGCTGCACGTATTTTCTTATATTCCTGTTTGTCACAGAATATAATCATTGGTTTGGTTATCTCATAAATGAACCTAAGGGTTCCTGAATTAAAAAAAAAATGTTTGATTTTGTTATGGGAATCGAATTATGCTATGGCTAAGAACGCACCTTCGTCGAATAATGGATTAGTAGAATGGAACGGAGTGGCATTTAGCAGGCAGCCCACGGCCACTGGCATTAGATAGGTGGTATTCCTAGCTGCGATTCCAACAACACTGGTATGATCCAGGCCCCGTTTCTTCAAATGCTGGGCTATGCGAATGGCCCACGTGATGGCCTGTCCGCTAGTCAGAGAAATGCCATCGATATCTGATATCTGTGTGTTTTTGTTAGCTGTCAAATGGCAGTTCTGTCTTGTTACAGTGTTCGTTGTGTGTTGTGCTCACCTGACACACGTTTTTGGGCCAGTTCTTCATTGCATTAAAAATGATGTGACCCACAGAAGTATCATAGCTGTAAATGGACTTGCGCCGAGAGGCACTCCACGTCTTATCCGTACTATTCCAATTGCTTTCCATTTGACTTCTGTTCGCTTCAAAGTGCCAAGAGCGACTATACCAATTCGTGATTTACTTCTTATCATTATACTTTCTTATGCGTTATCATATACTTAACACTTAACCGTAAATTTTACTTATCAATAATATGTTCTAATACCATATTTATGAAGGCGTTGTCACTTAAATAGCCTGTATATATTAAATAACTAAACCCGACCGATAACCAACTTACTAAATGTTCTACATGACTCGACATTATTTGCGGCGCTCTGCTGGAAAATTAAAAATAAATTTTCTATATGTAACCTCTGAAATTGTTTTCATATTAGATCGAAACCCCGTTTGCTCTTTACACCTATTCCAACATTTAATACATATAATTCGTAAGACAGCCGTAATCATCTATTTAATTGTCAGCTGTCAGCAAACCGTTTGGCCAAATTAAATTGCTGCTGTAAGAATGTCCATAGTTACCTGTCAGTTTAAATTAAATTCCGTAAAAGGGATTCTTTAGAAATTTTCGATAAATTGTATGCATTATTTAAAATATTTTATCAAATTAAATTACTTTTATTGGCCCAGTAAAAATTGGGCCAAAATGTCATCAGTCAATTTTTATTTACACCTCATAAATTGGCAATCGCAAATGAGTAAAGGTAATCAATAATTATGAAATGAGATTTCAATTGCTTCCTTTTTTTAAACCTCTACTCTTCTGCCCATGTATGCAAATATATCGTAAATTATGTATGGTAGTGCTTAAAAAGTCACACTGTTAATACACCTACATTCTACACTTGTGTACAGTGCGGCTCATAACAATAGCTACGATTTATGACAATTGGTCAAAAATTGATAACAACTTATCAAGCTTCAATAAATCAAGAGTGAAAACTGCGTAAGAAATTGTTGTATTCAATATTTTTGATTGTATTTAATTGGCGTTGAACTTAATAGTGACAATGTTTGTACACTCTGAGTAGATATATATTTAAAGTATCAACATGGATTACTATTATGAATCGCACTGTGGGAAAATGGACTTGTGAGTGTCTGAATGTAAATTGTATGAAATATTTGCAATTATTAACATATATTGCGCATACGCCATGTGTAACGACTTTAATTAGCTTTACAGAATCTCACAGGACGGTGTGGGCTTTTTGCAGCTAAGGTCAATGTGCAATGTGCAATGTGCTTATGAGGTGTGTGCATACCCTGTATATATGGGTCAAGCAGCGTTTGCTCTGGGCTCTGTGTACTCGTTCTTGGATAAAAAATGATGTGTGCGTGCAGACATAAAACATAACAGAAAAGCAGCAATACATTGTGGCTGTGTGGGACCAGGTCAGGTTTTAAAGCTGCCTTTGACTGTGGATGTTAGAGGTAAAGTGGGAGGGGAGGGGGGCGTGTTCTGGTCCTTTGTTGCTGTTGCTGGTATGTGTGTTATGGCAGCAGGACGTGTGGCATACTGTCGACGTCGGCGTTGACGTCAAGCCGCACTCATCCTAGAAAACAGAGGAGGCGAAAAACTAAAATGTTGGCCTAGCGACTGCGTGCGAGGCAAGTGGCGCCAGTTTGTATTGTCATCCTTTTGCCCGTCGCTTTTTGTCTTCGCTCTGCGCTTTGCTTTGCCATTTTTTCTGGCATGAACTGGAGCCTGCCATGCCTCACTGTTTTTAGTCTCTATCTCGTTCAGTCTGTCGGTCTGTCTGTCTGTCCGTCTGTCTGTCTGTCTGTGTGCGCTGGAGCGCTCTTTCTTTTCTATTATTGTCTCACTTACAAGTGTACCCGATGTATTATGCATATCCTGTAACACTCCACTTTTGTTGTGCATTAGTCAAATGTGCGACAGTTGGAAAACGGAGACGCCAGCAGCAGCAGCAGCAGCAACAGGAGAGGGGAAATGGGCATGGAAATGGAGCACATTTAGACACACAATTGGCTTTGCATGGCCAATGGGGTTGGCGTTAGCGCTCGCAAACTGGCAACAAGCTAAATATTGTTGTCAACCCTATTGTTTTTTTTTCGTTTTTTGTTTTTTTTTTTGCAGGTAAAGTAAATGAAGAAATTAAAGCGTCGAATTAATAAGCACTTTACCATTTCCTCCTGGGTCTTTAATTGGGCTCTACGCAGGCTTTGTGCGTCTTAGTCCCTCTGCAGATTTGCTTATATTAATATGCTTCCATAAGCCGCTGCAAATGTCTTTTGGCCCAGCCCCCCAACTTTTGCTTACCTGCCGTGGGGCAATTATCGGGGCAAAGGCGTCGACGTCGACGTCCACAACGACGGCCTCTCAGCAATGCCATAAAAGTGCCACTTAAACTGTTTTAGTTTATTTGTTGTTGTTGTATTTTGTGCGTCCCTTTGAAGTTGCAGGTGGCAGCAAGCGGAGCGGCGAGCGCAGAGGCCACCCACAACTACCACACTGGCCAACAAGTTACTAGATTTGTAAATATGTGAGACTCGAGAATGCTCGCATCGCACATATCCCTTGTTTAAATCTATAAATATGGATGCAATTTTTATTTTCAATTGAATTTTTCCCAAAAGTTCGTGCCAAATAATTTCACTAATAATATATGCACGAACTCTTAAAGTTCAGATCAGAGATATATGGAATTATTGTTATTATTGTTTTATTTAAGAAATATAAAATGTATCAAAAAATATATATTTAGTCACAAAATTGAATAACAGAAATTTTGAAGCTGTGCTTTTGCCACTGGATTATAGTGTTTTTGTTTGATTTTGAGTATACGCTTAGTGAGCGAATCGAAAAAATTGTATGTCCATAGTTTTAGAGATAGAATCATCAAATTTGGAATATACTCAACCACTAATATCTTCTAAATATCGAGCCAAGAAAATCGCTCTATCTTTAAAGTCACAGGTACAACTGGATCACTTCTTTGAGTATACGTAGCGTATAAGCGTTATCAACATAAATAGAGTACTCTACAGTTGGTTGCATCCGATTGTAACATTCTTTAAATTCTAAATAAATTTTTTTTTTTAAATAAAATAATTATGTTAAAATGTCAGCTCTGTTTTAGTGCAAGTTTGTTAAATTTCAATTTACAATTACAATTGATTAAATAGAAATTTAAACGATTAACGATGTGAAATTTATTGAGAGGTCTCTATCAAGCTTTGTCACTTTGTAGACGAGTGTGGTCTGCCCATAACTGTAAACTGCCACGCTGTGTGGGTGTGTGTGTGAATGGTTAAGGTAGTTGCCAGTTGTTTAGTTGCTTGGCTGTTTGCCTGGTCGCCATTCCAAATGGGAGACGTGTTTAATTGCTCGATTAGCGAACAGTTTGCTGGGCAGTCTGGCGCGCCCACGCACCCGAAAGCCCCAAGAGCGGCCTGTCCTAGCCTGTCCTGGCTGACCCTGTTAGCCTAACGACGCCTTGTTGCACAATGGGAAGCGCCCCTTTGGCGGCGTCACCAAATTCCCCAAGCCATAATCTTGAACTTCAGCAGAGAGTTGGGCGTGATGGGAAGGACGGCGGCGACGAGCGAGAGGTCAAATCTGGTTTTCAATTTCATTTTCACTCGAGCAACACTTAAAAACAGTCGCTGAATTAAATTATTCAAAATGTCAAACAATTATTCAAACGCCAACGGAACTGTAACTCTCGGCTTTATGCGAATAGGGGACTGTGGCAGGGGCTGGCAATGATTTTGGCCTCGGGTGGTACCTGTTTTCCAGTTCCTGCTTGCCGCCGTATATAACGCAAGTTATGATTTAAAAAGATATTAGCCTTGTTCGCAGTTGCCTCTGTTGCCTCTGTTGTCGTTGCTGTTGTTATTGTTGTTGCTGTTGTTGTTGTTGTTGCCTTTGTGCTTTATGCAAAGCAGGAAAAATATACTAAGTGTATATAGGGGCAGCACATTGTTGGAAAATTTAATTATATCTAAAGTTGAGAGGGCAGCTTTATTGCTGATTCTACGCATAAACTTTTATTAACTGTGTGCGCTCGTATTTTGCAATTTTCCCCAACTTTTTTTTTCAAGTTATACTTTTTTTTGAAGCCATTCTGCGTTACACAGCCAAATGGAGAAGGCAGCATTGATATTTTATAAGGGCCACAAAGCATACACTGAACTTTGAACTTTCTAGCTTTAAGAGTTGCCGCAAAATTTGCTGTAAAAATTGCAAACGCAACGATGGTTTGTGTAGCTTGTTTCTATCAATCAAAGGTTCAGGCCACAAATGCCACACCACCCACTGGCAACGACGCTAAGTACACAAAAATAC
Source organism: Drosophila nigromelanica (assembly GCA_004149465.1). NCBI lineage: Eukaryota > Metazoa > Arthropoda > Insecta > Diptera > Drosophilidae > Drosophila > Drosophila nigromelanica. Next base: position 47,277 of record SCDS01000329.1, on the reverse strand, counting down.
ACACACGTATACACACGCACACACACAGTTACGGAGCTGCGTGGTGTTAACGCGCCCTGTGCAAGTACATTTTAATGGAAATGCGGTTTTTATTTTAATTTGCCATGAAGACTGATTAAAGGCAGATCTAAAAACCGACACTAATACATATCTATGTCTTATTTCTCATTTTACGCATATGTTAAAGGGCTACAAAACGAGTAAAAATCAAAATGTTATTTTGAATAATTGTGGATGGTCTTGTATATATTAGTTCAGACGCGATTGAAGTGGTGGCCATCAGAAAAGCATGGTACTTGAGATGCTTTCAAGTGAACACATAAGTTTATTGGAATTGGTTCAGCCGGCAGCCTTAATGTGCCGCACTCTATCAACTTGGGCTATCAATAATGCAGCACGAGAACTAAGCACTGTTATAAATCCATAAACTAACATCAACTTGGCGCCATTAAAACAAGTTTTGTAATGTCTTTCAATTACACTTGACGCTCATAAGTATGCTATGATTAATGTAAAGGCGATTCACCCCTCACACGCCTCGCTCTTTGGGAACATGCGCCCTCTCATTATCGCATCGCCAATCCCAATGTCCATTTATCACGAGCGCAATGAGACAGTCCCCCCCCCCACACTCTTTCTTTACTGTCGGGGGGATGGGAGAAATGTGCTGGCATTGGCGCTCAACTTTAGCTCTTTGGCAAACTCTGTGTGTCTTATTGAGCTCAAGTGGAACGCGCTGGGGCCGTGGTGCATTGTGACACGCGCCATAATTACACGAGCTGGCAAAACTAATAGATGGCCGAAAAATTTGTTCATTTACTTTTGGCTTTTCGGACAGTCGAGCAAATTAAGTCGTTAGACTGACACTGGATTTGTTTTTCGCACAGTCTGATTGACATAAATGTTGTATGCCAACTAATTGATGTTAATTTTTGGCGCGTTCGGTTCATTTTGTCAGCGCAAAATGGAAAACTTTGATGGATTGGCAGCGGGATGCCTGTCTGCTGAACCACTTTGAAAAGGATCTCACCGTTTGGTCCTTGTGGTACAGATAGAATGCAAAACCCAATCGATGGCAAAGTTAAAGCGACGCAAATCGAATCAGAACGACTTGGGATTTAGTTGAATGCGAATTTAATCTTAGACGACTAGAACATACCCTGTATGTTATTCAAAAGATTGTGGGTATAAAAAATCCAATAATATATAAATAATAGATAGTAAAATAATAAATAATAAAATATAAGTATTTATATTTTTATCGTTTGAGAGATATTCACATAATGTATATAGGCTTAATGTTTTTTAAGGAAATGGAAATGCGAGACTCATGTTCTCCTGCTTCCGGTTGTAACAGCATCAAACAGATCAGAAAGATATAGTTATGCACGCATTTTGTGCAATTATTGTCTTAATACCCATTTCGCGCATTTTATGACTACAGGGTATAAACAGGATAGAAACAGGAAAAAAAAACAACAACAACATGTCATCGACGACACTTGAGCAAAAGTTGCCAGTTGTCCTTGGCAACTGCTGCTCCTTCTTGGTTTGATTCGAGCAGAAGCGGTAGCAATTTTTGAATTTATTTTTATCCGTTCGGATGCCGCGGAAATCCTGTCACTGCTGCTGTTGGTGCTGTTGGTGCTGCTTCTGCTTCTGCTGTTTCTGGTCCTGCCATGTCTCCTTATTTTCGAGTCGATGCTGTTGACGCATTTTGCGTGCTTTATTCGCAGACATCCGTCCCGACTGTGGGATTCTGTCTGTCTGTGATAACAAATGCAGCGCCTTAATCAGCAGCAGACAGTCCAGCTAGTGAGTTTATGTGCGCAAACCGCAAAACAATCACTTAATGTTTGACTCAAGTTAATCGCCGTTGGCCTTCGGACTTCGACTTCAACTTCGACTTCGACGGTCTGCAACACACATATCTGCACATCACTCACGCACACAGCTGCAGGGGTTATAGAATTGATTGCGTTTATTTTAATTTTCAGTTTGCCAAAGTTGTGCTCCCTTCTTCCTTCTTCTCCTGCCTGCTTGGCAATGATATGAAACATTTGACACACAAACTTGCAGCAGGGCTGGCAACAAGTATTAGTCATATTCAAAATCATTTATTAAAACTTATGTCAAGAAACCAATTTTCAGTTAGCCATAAGCTCAGTTTGGTTATTAGTGAATTCTTGTTTTCCAGCCAACTTAACTGCTTACGAATCAAATAACTCCGGCAACGAGAAATTTGTGGTAACTTAATTTAATTAGTGTTTAAAAATAAAAATACCATGGCAACGGTTACCTTTTAATTGCTTTTGCACAGCGAATAATTAAAGTAATAAATTAATGCTATTTTTATATATATAAAAATCTACCTACAAATTTAAATTAAAAAGCTTACTGGCGAACTATTTCAATATTTATAAAATAATTATACGTTTTCCATTGAAAAGTATTTGCTTTGCTTTTGAAAAGCTGATTGACACCAGAATATTGCCAACAAATTGGTATTATAGTTTATTATGTAAATGCTGCACAAATGGCAATTTTTGTTTTTCAAAAATTGGAGAACTAATAATTGCTGTAGCATTAACGCTCGTGCAGAACAAAACAAACAGGTAAATGAAATGCGCACAAACAATTATAATTATTTTAGCGCATTGACCATGTTTATTTACATTGAAGCATAATGTTATTTAGTTAATTTTATAAAATTTTGATTGCTGCAATAACAACGAGATTTTTAGTTTTAAACTCGGGAGTTCTATAATATAATTTAATTTAAAAAAAATAATTTTGTTTAAATATTTAAGAAAATGGGGTTTATTTGTGAAGTTTTGGTATTTCACTTTAGTCTTTAAATTTCTAACTATTGTTTAATTTTTGGCAGCAATTGAATTAAAATTTAGACTACAACAATAATAACTACAGGTTTAAAATTTGTACTGTTTAGCCTGAATTGCAATTCAGTTGTTGCCAAAACTAAGCAATTACTTACTTTTGAAGGCTCTAATTGGGTTGAGGCTAACATGTGGTGTGACTTTCAAGAAGGTTTCTCGCCAACCCTGAGACGCACTTTACTTTTTTCTGTGTATGTGTTTTGTGTGTGTGGCCTTTTGGCTTAACTTGCAATTTAGTTGTGCTCCTTGGTGTATCTGGCTGCTCGTGGCTGCTGTCATTTGTTGGTGTTTCCTTCGACCTGCTTGCTTGCAACTTATGCGTGACTCGAGTGCATAGTCGAGAGCTCGAGCCGGGCTAAAAGTGTACGCAGCTAAAACTTTTGCTACTTGAAATAGTTTTTACTTCCACTCACATCTGCCCCGCCTTCTCTCTTTCTCTCTCTCTCTCTCTCTCTCTCTCTCTCTTTCACTCTTTCACTGTGTGTCAATTGCTGTGCCTTTCACTCGTGGCCGACTTTATGCAAATAAATGTTTTTACTCATTTTAATATACATTTTTATGGCACTTTTGCTGGTAATGGGCCGCCTCTCATCGCTGCAGCTACTCCAACTGCACCTCGCATCTTCTATATATTCTATCTCGCTGCTCCTCTCATCTCGTTAGTCCGTTGTATTTAGATAGGAATTGGCTCAATTTGCTCTCGATTTATGCAGAAGATGCTTGAAATACTCCACGCTGCGATTGTTTGCTTTGATGCCATCCAAACATTTGCTACATAATTGACTTGCATTTCTGCCCAGTGATTGCCATTATGATGGCCGCTAGAGATGTGAGTCGAGACGCAATTATGGCCCATGTTTCATAGAGCCTAATCTAACACAGCACATCTTTGCCGGAGTTTCAAAAGAGGATTTGCTTTGACTTCATTTGAACGAAACGAGTCTTTTTCATATGTGTGTGCGGCTATTCAATATTGTTGGTTGGATTATATAGTTGTTTTTTTTTTTTATGAAAGCGGCATTTTTCCCTTTTATATTATAAGTGCAAAGTGCAGTATAAAATTGTTTGGCTTTTAATCTGACCGCCTTCAAAGTTATTTTTAATGAGCTAGGTAAAAAGTGGTTTCAGACCTATTTTAAACGTTCAACATGTGTAGATAATTAATCCAAGAAATACTCCAGCTTGAAAACTTAATTCTGGAAGAATCTGTAAATTCCCTAGTTTACCAATTAGCTTGGTATAAAGTAAGCACAAATGATTGTTCAAATTTCATGCTCACCTCTAGCTTTCATACACTCGAACGTATATCGAATATTTATGTGTGATATTAGTTTTAGCATGAGAATGTTGGCATTATATTGTCGAATTTCTGGGCTGCGACAATGGCACTCACGAAGGGCGGTCGCTGTTAAGTATTGCTAAGCCGTTGACTTTACTTTTGGCCGCTTAGCAGCATAGTAAGCGATTTCCGGTGCTCGTCAAAAGGTGGCGCTTTTGCAATTGAATTGCAAATGGCGGCCGTTGACGTCGTTTGCCAAATGATGGCGACGGAAGTGAGGCCATCAGAGGCAACTACAGCTACCAATTCAATGGTTTCACCATGGCACCGAGGGTGGACTACAAGGACTACTGCAGTCCTCTGGCTTCAGTTGGCTTCGGGCTACTACCTGCTTCTGGCTTGCTCCTGGCGCCTTAGGTCGGCTCTGTTGCCAGCGTTCGACTGCGGTTGGCTGACGCGCCGTTTGCTTTGTGGCCACCAGGACCACCCATTGCCGCTGGCTGCTGATTGTTTGTTTGCTTTGCGGCATATTTATTTCAAACGAGCTTGCACTTAGCGGCAGACCCGCTGCTTCGGCTACACAGCTAATGCAAAATTCAAGCGAAATGCGCTTCAAATGGCGAAACTCTCAGAAACTCGGCTGAGTTCACGCCAAAATGGTTTCCGGCACGGAAGCGGAAGCGAACGACGGCAGCGGCGCGTCGATTTCGCTGCTTAGCTTATTTATGTTTTCAAGCCGCAGCAGCCTAAAAAAAGGATTGCACAAGCATTGCCTAATTTAATTAGTTGTCGCCTCCGTTTCCCGGCCTGAGCAAAAGCAAAGCAAAAAGAAATGTAAAAAAAAAATCAAGAAATTCAGCTTTTCGCTTTGCTTGGCCAAATGATTTACTCAGTTTTTTTTGAGCTGCCGCTGGTTGACGTCGCCTGTCATGTTTGTGACACATACTTCAGTCGAGACTGTTCAGTTTCCTGTTCGTCCTGTTCGTTCTCTTCTTCGTTTGCCGTCGCGACGCTTTTGCGTGCTGCATGCAAGCAGGTCCTGTGCTCCTTGTCGCGTGTGTGTGTGTGTGTCTGTGTGTGCTTGTCAGCGTCGGAGTCTGACTCGGAATAGGGGCCTGTCAACTTTTTGCAGACTGTATAAAAATGCTGTCAAAGGCGAGCCACGTCGTCGTCGTCGACGTCGCCGTCTTCGTTGCCGAGGCGATAAAAATCCTTTTGATTAGAGACCCAACTTGAGAAATTAAATTGTGCTCACCTGGCAGCTTGGCTTGAGCTGCTTTTGCCGCTTTTACCGCTTTGGCAGCTTCTTCTGCCTATTACCGTTACCCCGCTCCTAAGCTGCATTTCTGCGCTGCGTCTGGATTTGGATTTACCGTTGCCTTTGCTGGCTGTTGCTGCTGATAAATTTCCTTATTTCATGCTTCGTTTTTTAATTTATTTTTTTATTCCCCCATTATTATTATTTTTATTTTATTTTTTGTTGTTTTTTTTTTTGTATTTTCGATTTTGCCGCTCGCGGCATTTCCGCAGCAGACGACGCCAAAGATGTTGGTTGGTGCAGAGCAGGCGCGGTGGCTGAAACCTTTTCAGTCGTGTACTCTTGTAATTACAGTTATGTCTCTGGGGTATGCAGGCGATTGCCAGCGCAAGTGGGGCGTGGCAAATGAGTAAAACGCTTTTAAATATTGTTTGGCTTTAATGCAATCTCGCAATACAGATTACTTACGCAGCCAGCTTCTGTTTAGCACCATGATTGCAACAGATTCTCTTGTCCAACGCTTGGAATTAACTACGATTTAGGGCGTGTGTGTGTGTGTGTGTATGTGTGTGTGTGTGTATTCGACTTATGTGTGTGCTGTGCTCTTATCGGACTTGTGATTGCTGTCAGTGTTTGCTGCTGCCTGTTGTTATGTCCTTTGGATAATGAAAGAGCTTTGCTGTCTTGTTATTATGTTTTGCGAATCACAAACGACACTTTAAAGGCAAAATTAAACAGGAAGTGCCGTCAAAATATTCATATTTCCAAGAGCTTTGGATTACGCAGTACAAAAATAACAAACTTATGTTTTAGAATAACAATATTTGTTTTTGAGTTTATGAATTGTTGAAATGTTGTATAAAAGCTTTAATAAAAGTTACAGTATAACTGTTATGTTTTGAGTGTTTCCAAAAATTGTATATTATTAGTATTTGTTATCATTTTATGGCTAACAGTTACGGCCCTTGGTTAAAAATGTGTATGCGAGAGGTAAAAGGGTAAAAAATATCTTTTATTCATCAGCATTCAATTTATACATTTTTATGAAATTTTGATTTAAAAAATTAAATTATATTTCTTATTAACCAGTAAATAGATTCACCTGCCTAAAACTGGGAAGCTATTATTATATGTACAATTTGATACTTGTTGCTGATCAGGAATATATAAACTCTATAGGTAACTTCTGTCTTACATTACATTCCTTATGGATATTATAAAATTGAACAATTAATGATAAAAACTATTATCAGCTATAGTTATTATTATATGAGCTGTGTTTTACTTTTAAAGCTGTTTGTTTTGCTTGCTCCAATTCCCTCTGGGACTAAAATCATTGTCAATTATTGACATAATTAAGTGTTGCAACAGCATTCATTCATGATTATTTTTGCATAGTGTGTCGTCAGCGCTTCCCCATTAATTTCACGGCTAACAATTTTTCTCGCTATGCCTCACCATTTTAATACCCTGTTTGCCTATAGGGCAGGGCATATGGTAAGGTTGTGTTTAAGTCAGTATGAAATAATGTCTGTTTATTCTTTGAAATTTTACTTTTTTTTAACAAAAATGTCCTACAAATTTAAATGCATTTAATAATTGAGTGGCTGCAGTGTTGCAGATAGAGGGTATCTCCGTGCCTGGCATCCGTAATCAACAAGCGTGCCTGGCTGTTATTTTTGTTTCGCTGAGGTTGCCCCCGGGGCGTGAAGCTGTCGTGCGCTGACATCGCTGCCGCTCTCCACCAGCCCGGTCGCCGGTTGGATCTTTGTTGGTAGCGTCATCGTTAGCATGGCTTCCCAATATGCTCGTCGGCGCTGCTTAACGCTCTGGCACCCAGCGAGTCCTTTTACCCTCCCACTGTTTTTCCTATCATCACACTTTTTGCCTGCCTTTTTATTATGACAGGGTGCAAAAAAAAACAACAACAACAAAACAAAAAAAGAGAAGGGAAATAAAAATAAAGAAATTTAATAATGCCATCAACAATAAATCTATTTGTTGTGCTTGGTGTTATTGTTATTCTTAGACAATGCACAGCAGCAGCTGGCCTCTCTACAGATGTGGGGGCCCTTTAATGGCTTGGGCTTTTGGTCCCTGGGCTTAAATAAATCTGCGGCTGTTCTCATTTTTACCTACTCTTTTAATTGCATTTTGATGACGTCTTAATTTTTATTTCAGTTTCTCTCGCTGTTGCCCCAAAATCCAATTTCACTGCGGCCCTGCCACGCCCCCCGCCCTCGCAGCAACGTACGCTGCAGACTCAAGTTTCGGGTAGCATTTTATGCGCTTAATCTGCTGTTGCCATTTTTCAAGGTTTCTTTGCACTCGTTTGCCCCACCACCGACACCACCACCACCACCACCACCCTTTGCCACCCCTTCTCCCCCTCTGTTCGCTGGGGGTAGTCAACCGGCAGTACATTATAACTCCGTGGCCGTTACATTTGCTGGGCTGGCTGTGTTTTGTATTGTTTTTGTGTGCGGCAATTTTTGGCATTTGCTGCGGGCATGACAACAATAACAACAACAACAACAACAAAAACAAGAGCAAAATTGTTGTTGCTGTTGTTGTTTTAATGTCGCGTGATAAGCGATTTATGGCGAAGCTCTCTTGAATCGGTACTCCAGTTTGGCGTCTCGCTTGACTGACTGTTTGGTTGCTTATTGAGGATTGTGGGCAGCAGATGGAGATGGGCGTGGCTGGAACTGGTAGCTGGACTGACTTAATTCTGTTTAATGGCATGCCATGGTTATAAACTGCAAATGGTTTAATTGTTGGCAACAACAACGACAACATCAGCAACAAACGCAACAACAACAGCAACAACAAAAGAAGTCAGTAAAAACAGTTGCTGCCCATAGAGAGAGATAAACCTCACTTATTATTAGGTTTTGTGCAAACAAAGTACCCTCGCATCTTGATATGGTTACCAAGTAACCCTTTAGAAAAAGAACTCAGGGAATAAAAATTTTGTATACCCAGGTCAGAAGTCTAAGACTTTATCTTGAAGAAAATTGGAATTAAAATCTTATTATGATTATTATTTGCCAGCTAATAAAGCAAAATAAACTGCTCTAAATAAATAATAAAAGAGTTCGTCATAACAATCGATATCAAATATCTTAAATAATTGTACAGGATTTAAGCGCTATGAACGCGACTTTTGCAATAATTTTGCATTATTTAAATTCTTAATATGCATAAGCCATTGAGCGCTTGTTTGAAATATATAAAATATAATCCAAGTATTTAAAGCAGCTGGAAACAGTTTTAAATATATTGAACTGTGAAAATTATTTATTATTCCATTATTCCATATTATAGACCTTTACTCTCTTAATAATTTCTTACAGTTTTGTTTTGTTATTTAAAATAACAACATTTTGTCCCCTTTTTGCTGTCAATAATTTTTATGGACATATTCCCCACTGAATTAACATAATTAAGTTATAGAGAATTTCCCTGGCGACTATTAAGTTTTAGACACTTGCGTGCAGCGACCTGCATCAGTTAACTTAATTGAGTTACCAAGTACCTTATCGCTGTAAATGCACTCGATGGCGTTGAGTGTGGCCATTTTTTTTGTCAGTTTTTGGCACACCAGTAAAATGTCGAAATGTAAACTTAAATGGCGGCGCTCGTCGTCTGAGCCGCTTAAAAATGGCGACTACGGTTTCCGGCTGCGTTGAAAATATTCCCGGACAGCGCCAGGAAAAATGAAACAAATAAAATATTGCATACACTTACGGATTTTTTTTTTTGTTTGTAAATATATATAAGTGTATGGAATAATGTATGTGTATGTATGCTATAAATGGACAATAAATAATGCGAAAGGTGAGTCGCCCACACAAACACACACACACGCGCGTACATTGGGTGCCTTATGGCAAATCATAAAAAAAAATACAGCTATCCTCGTCATTTGCTGCCTGTTGCCATGCCAGTCGCTGGCTGTGGGCTCTGCCGCACGGCGATCTCCTGCCAGTTGGTCAGCCGCTTTATTTTTGTGTATAATTAATTGTTGCTGCCTACCTGACATTTCTTGTTGTTGTTATTGCTGTTATTGCTGCGGTTCTTCTTGTTCTTATTTGTTGCTCTTGCTGCGGCTTAACTTTAAAAGCAGAAGGAGGCCAATAATGAAATTCACTTTAATTTTCAAGTTGGCTCGACATGAAAGCAAAAGTTTTCTGTTCCATATAGTTGAAGCGGCTGGTTGAGACGCTCCACTTGCATTGATGAAGGCTTATTTCAAGTGTAGGCGTGTCTCTCTGTGGGTGATACTCTTGCCAGTGGGCGGGTAAAGTGGGTGTGTTTAGGTTATACACATAATGCCTTAAAGCCGCCAATTAAAAGTTTTCTCAACTGGCGGCGGGCAAACTAATTCACCCGCTGCCTAGAAACTGATGGCCGCACTGTGCCTGATTAGGGCTGATAAATCTTTAATTTTCACGAAATACACCAAGTACAAGTCGAGGCAATCCAATTTGCCATTGACCCTCGCCTTTGATTTCGATTTTGATTTTGACATATACATGAGTACACACACAATAAACCCCCAAATGGGGTGGGTTTTATTTAAGGGGGCGACTGCCAGCTGGGCGGGTTTGCGTGCGGCGTCTGTTATTGAATTTTTAAGATTTATCGATTTTATGTGCACATGGCAGACCCGAGAGTTACCTGGCCGTAGTGCTTTGAACTCAGCAGCAAAAGCAAAAGCAAAAGCAACAGCAACAGCAACAGGGACAGAGACAACGATAGCAGCTGCCATATTTACAACATACGAGCCCATGCGAGCTATATGGCCCGATGTTATAGTCAATGTAAAACACACACCATAAAAAACGACAACGACTGCGACTGGTGGTCCCATAAATTAAAGGCCTTAATAATGATGAATGTGGGGTAGGGGAAGGGAGGGAGGCGAGTGCCCTTGTGCGTTGGCCAATATGAACAGCAGCAAATCAGCGCAGTGCTTTAAAGGTCAGAGCCGTAAGACAGTGTGCCAACCTTATGATCTACGTCATTGCCGGTTAATCAATGATGTGCTCTAATATATTTGCTATATCTTCGTTCCTGTGTTCAATTCAAGGCTGTGTAAGTTATGCATAACTTTCACCTGGGCTCTATCATAAGTCGCATATTTTCTGCCAGCTTTGAGTATGCACGTGACATATTTGCATTACGCCCATGATAGTCATCTGTAGGCGTATACGTAAAAATATATATTTGTATGTATAAAATGTGGAGTATTTTCTTTTAGATTACCGGTGGGCGGTAGCTGTTTTTATAGCCCTTAGAGGGTAAGCATTACCAATCAGATTATATAAGTTAACTTGGTTATCGTTTGTTTGTTTGTTTCTATGCCTTTGTTTTTAATTCGAATTAATTAACACCGAATATTTGCTGAAGACGTGGGCATATTTTGATTAAAAGAATATTATGCTTATCCAATGGCAAATTGTATCCAGTTATTAATTATTTATGCATCTGTTCTCATTTGAATTTGATATTAAAGATTGATGAAAAAGTGTAAATATTTTTATTTATTGTAAGTTTTGTATATCGCTTGAGGAATTTGCAAAATTTGAAGTGTTGTCGGAATTTTATTTGCTATCATCATAATATCATTCCTTAGAGTTTGCCTGATTTTATAATCCTTAGATCGTTTTTTTCTGTGTTATATTTTGCGAGTGTTCACTGTTATTTGATTGTTTAAATTTGAAAGATACCTCGCATTTTGGCCACAGCCAAACTGATTAATATCAATTACAGTATGAATTATATATCCCGCTTCCACTCATGTCAATTAACACACACAAACACACACACACCACGTACACACACATTTTTATACGTGTGTCAACAACCGCACAACTGACGCGCATTTGTCTACAATATTTCGTGAAATATGGAGATAATTATTGACAATATTGCCAAAGAGCAATTGCGGGCAACCAGAGGAGCTGGGCAGGAGCAAGCAGGCACCGAGCCGCACGCACGGTTGGTGTTGATGAGGTGTGACGGATGATAACCGTAAGTGAAAGTTGTTCGGGCCGCAGCGCATTGCACAAATGAATTATTAACCCCTTAATGCCCGAACAGTTATCGAGGGTCTATATAACTTGCTTGGTGTGGCGCATAAGTGCCGATTGTTTTTTTGACAAATTGACTAAATATTTGAAGCCGTGTGTTGAAATTAATAGCAATTGATACGTCATAAATTTATGCACGTGGTTCATCGCAGACACGCACAAACATGACAACCAGGGCCAGAGTGGGGTTGAGACAACGACAACGACAACGCGCTGTTATTATTATTTAATATCAACGAGAAGTCGGGCGTTGAACTTGATGAATAAATGAATGGCAAAAATCAGGCAACGAATCGTATTGTATCCTATCACATCGTATTGTATCCTATCACATCGCATCGAATCGCATTTGACGCGAAATGCGACGCCAGGCGACAGAGGCACGCGTCTAATTATCGATATTGGCAAAACATGCCAAATGCGTTGATATAAATATCTTTATTGTGTTCCTGGCTATCCAAATGACTGCAAATTGTTTTTATAATTTTGCGTATCTATATCTTGGCTTATCTGTCAAGGCTTTCCCATCGAACAAAGTCTTTTTGTGCTGGTTTCCAATTTGATTTGCATGGAAATGTAATCGTCGTGGGGCGTGGGCCAAGAAACAACAATGTTTTTTGTATTGAATTTTAAATGAGCAAAACTCACATAGACGGAGATCTTCAAGTGGCTGTTCCTGTGTTTTTCGCCTTTGTTGCTGGGCTCATGGTGCGTATACTTGTTTGTTTGCCGTATTCAAATGCTGCTGTAGCATACTTTTCAGCGAAAACAAACGCTGCCTGCTCGAAATTAAAGCTATTGCTTTCTTATGCTGTATAATATATATATTACATTTATCAACAATATTATTCTAAGAAATCAATAAATTCAAATTAAATTCAAATTAGCTTTCCATAAATGTTGATTTATCAAGAATTCGTTGTATTTTGCAGATTAAAGCATTTTCTACAGTTTTGTAAATTTTTTGATCTATTATAAAAGAATTGCAAACTTGTCTTATGTAAGTATAAAATAGAGTCAGAAAATGTAGCTATAATAAAGCAAGAAACTATACAAAAAAAAGTCAAACAATTTTGTATCATTTGCTTCGATATAATGCTATGATTAAAACATAAAATATATAAAATGCAATTGGTTTAGTTATATTTTTAGCAGATTCCAAATTTGTTTTACTTTGTTGTTGCTCATATGAAATGGAAATAAAACAAATGCCTATAAAAAGCAACAGATACAGTTTTACAGATACTGATTTGCATAATGTGTCCACAAACAAACCCAGGCCCAGACACAGAGACAGACACAGACACAAATACAGATACAGATACAATAACAAGCGCAAACAGACTGGGGCAGAGCCCATGGAATAGACAATATAATTTACATTAAATTGCTGATCAATATAAATGTATCTATCTGTGGCATTAGTTTAATTTGTATCTCTAAATGCTTGTGTGTGTGTGTGTGTGTGTGTGTGTAGCAAGGCTTTAAATCGTTTTACCTATTGCAAATTGTGACTGTGCCCCATCATTGCCTTTACTTATATGTATGTAATGCGCTTACACACAAATACACACACACACACACACACACACACACACACGCATCAAGGGAGATAGCTAAATACGCAGCCTGATTTTGGCTGACCGCGTTCGAAAAATATTTTTGCATAATTTCTCTTACTGATTTGCTGGGGTTTTGGTTTTTACGCTTTGTGCGCTATAAATTATGCTGAAAAATTGAAAATTTTTGGTGCGTCGGGCAGCTTACAAAGTAATTTGGTTTATGGATTTTGTGGGCTCCACAATTCGGTTGAGGCGCTCAAATGTGGCAGTTTGGGTTCTTGTTCTTGTTGTTGTGGTTGTTGTTGTTGTTTTTGCCATTGCCAGCTGGCAACGAAATTATCATTTGGCCGCTGATTTTATGCATATGTGTTTTGTATTTTGCATACGCATTTGCCTGCTGATTAATGTTTGATGTGCCATAATTACAAAGGTACACATAAACATGCACACACACACACACACACACACAGACACATATGCACATACAAATAAATGTATATATATTTTGGGGTCGGAGTTGCTCATCCATATGCTTGTTGCATGCCCGACTCGTTTAGTGGGGTTTATGTTTATGCAATTTCAATTTGCTGTGCAGTAAAAGCGATTTGTTTTAATTACTTACGCACATGGCATTTAATTATTTTTATTGATTAAATAAAACAATTAAGTTTATGTAAATTAATGCGAACGAGCACTAAGACACTTGGCATTGGCATTGGCGTGCGCTCAGACGCGACAAGTGCTGGGCGGAGGGCGGTAGGTCGCGAGCGAGAGAGAGAGAGAGAGTGGGGCAGTGGGGTAGCGGGGACAACGGACTGAGTGCCAGTCAAGTTAATGGAATTGCTGAGCAGCGTGCAGCGCAGTCAGTAAGCAGCTCCTCCATCTAGTGAAATAATTTAAGGCCAAGCATAGAAAATTAATGAGGCCATTAAATGCTGAAGACGCTAAAGAGACAACACACGCAAGCACATAGCCACACACACAAAAACACACACACGCACACACACAGAAATAAGTACCAGTGTGTGTGACAACTCTTTGTCGAGCCTTGGTTTATGAGTGGGCTGTGTGTGCGTGTGTGCCGGCTGTTATGCATGTGTATGTATCATTATAATGTATGGCATGATATGAGAAAAAAGCAAAATTGAGAAAGCCATTCAATTTGTTGTAAGCATATTTGTTCTTCAAATGTCCCTGCAAAGAACTAAAAAAAATTTGTCAATTTCGTATAAATTACAAAATAACAAACATATTAAAAATGTAAATATATTACTTGAAATAAGAAATATATTATAAAATTATCGATAGGAAAAAAAAAACAAAGTTCGAATTTAACAATGAAATATTTATTGGAGTTTTTGAAGTAGAAGTTCGCGTTAACAAAGAGAATGCCAAATATGAATTTATCAGTTTAAATGTTAGAAATGTTCATCAATGAGCACACACACACACACACACACTATCACAAATTGTAACACAGAGCATTTGGTATTCTGTTTGTTTCGCTCGTTTGCTTCTTATTTAAGTTGCGGCCACTTTGACCGTCAGCCAAAAGCCTTTAACAATATTCTCAGTTCGTGCACCTGAATCAGCTGTCGCTTTGTTGTTGCTGTTTACATCCATCAGCGGTTCGGTCTGTCCTTGTTGTCCTCGTCGTCCTTGCTATTGAGCGGTGGGCCCAAAAATAAACTGCCGTTTTCAACAATATTTACGGTCTGTTAGCTTAGGCATATGAGTGTTTGGTGTGTGTGTATGTGTGTGTGTGTGTGTGTGTGTGTTGCGCATCTCCTCATCTTTTACCAACTTGCTGTTTTTTTTCTCTCTTCTTTTTATAAATTTCTCATGCTAGGCATTGCCCAAGTCGTTAAACAGGCCGCAATGCATGAACATAAAAGTGCGAGGAGCACCTGGCGGCGCTGTCTTCATTAGACGCGCTGAGATCTAAGGCGAGATGGTGGCTTAGGGGGCGTGGCACGTTTTGCATTTTTGTTATTTACACAGGCGGAACAACGGCACGTATACGTAATAAAGTTGAACAAATAAAATTCACTTTCCTTCAGCACAAAAGTTCTAATTTTTTTTCTTCTTTTTTTTTTTGCTCATCGCTGTTGCTGCTGTTGCTGTTGTTGTTGCTTTGTTTTGTTTGGCTTTTGTCGGGCTTCAGTTGCAACCTAAATTTCATTTGAGGCACAAAACTTGTTTAGTTGGCAAACTTTGCGCGTCGTCAATAAGGCGAGGGATATGGCTGGAGAAACTGCGATGTGTGGGGTGCTATCTGCGGCAACGACCCAGACAGTTAGACCTATGCACGCCATGATATAATCTCGTACTGGTGCCTGCCGCCGTATTTATTACGCGCCTTTCCACAACTCCCCCAACCCGCCAACGCACACACACACACACACACGCACACACAAATACAAATACACGCATGCCAAACATGTGTAGCTGCAAATTGTGAGACAAACTGGAACAGCAAGCGGGCAAGCGGAGTGCGGGGGGTTTTGGGTGGCCCAGTGCTACCTTAAGCTTTGAGAGGGTATTAAAGCGTCAGCGTGAACCAGTCGAAACCAATGAAGAAGCAAATTAACACAAATACTTGTGTATATATAATGTTATAGTTGCAAATGTTTGCGAAAGAACCGTGTAAGGAAAGTCAATATAAGATTTAATCTTTACTAACTCTAGAAAAATTTGTGCTATATTTGAAATAAAGGTGTGTTGTGCTTTAACCTATTTAAACATTATAAATTAGGCAAACCGGATTACAAACTAATGCCAGTTAAATTCAAACTTTACATAAAGAAGTTATTATAAATTTGGTATTTTTTGTGTTATAACAAAACAATTTTTTGATTTATGCAGATTAGGAAAATCACTTCTATATAATATAAAATATTAAACTATGAATGATATAAGAGTTTAAACAAATTTAGGAAAAAAATAAAAAACACTAAGAAAAATTATATATTACTAAATTTTATTGAATTCAGGTATTTAAATATATTAAAGAGTTAAATAGTATAAAAGTTCATGAATCTCAACAATTGATTTCGTAAAATTAAAATGAGAGAGAGAGTATAGTAACTTCGGTGAGACAGAGAATTTGCAGCTCTCTCTCTCTCTCTCTCTCTCTCTTGATTACGCATATCGATTTATATAGCTGGGGATTTGTGTGTGTTTGTGTAAATTAGAGAGTATTGGGCTGGTTTCGAGGGTGAAATGCATAATTGGCGATTAGACGATTGGCCCTAATATGCGAAATGCTGCAACGGTTAACAACAAAAGCGCAGCAGCAGTTTTCGGATTCGATTGTCTCTATGGCCGTGTTGGCAACTGCCCCGCCAGGTTAATTGGGTCACGCCCCTTTCGTACCTACCTTTCAAGCTGTAAAAGAAATGACAACGCCGTGTGCTTTCATTTATATATATATATATATTTAGATATATATATGCTCATATATATATTTTCTTTGCTTTGTTCTTCATTCAGTTGCTTTCATGCATTCAATGCTTGCCTTTGTTGCGCGAACTTTGCGCCCTGTCATACATGTTAAGTACATACATCTATACTAAATTTATATTTATATTTATATGCATTTAAGGTATATTATACAATACATAAGTATAGCTTAAATGTTAAGGTTATTTTCTTGTTCATTGTATTTTCATGCCATTCAAGTAACATTTAGTATATGCCCTCTCCATTTACTAGATGCAAAGAAAAAAGTCTTTGGTTTACCTTAAAAAGTATTAATTTTTGTTTTATCTTGATTTTTTTGTCGGTTTTCATTTAAATTGATGTTTGTTATTTGCTGCTTGAATGTTTTTTAGGCTTAGTACGTACATGCAAGCAATATCTGTGGATATATTTTTTTTAATTGTTTGTGGTTGTGTGTTGATTGTTGCCTTAATGTGTGTATGTGTGTGTGTACTTGGAGCACTGTGTCTTAGTCATTTACATATGTTTATTTACGTATGAATTGATGAATATGTTGGATTTCATTTTATTTTCTTACGACTGCAAATATGTGAATACCCTAAGTTTAATGCCAAAGCGCAGTCGTTTTTTTATTATTTTTTATTTTTTTTCATTTATTTTATTTTAGGAAATATACTAAGTACTTGGGCAGCAACAACTCAAGTTTCTATTTGTGTTATTGTGCAACTGAAACTGGGTCATCATTCTGGTTGAAATGTTTCCTTAATTCTATTGCCATGTTTAAATTCGATTTCGGTCAATATGTCAATTAAAAAACGAAAATTAATTGAGAGTCTGTGCTATTTAATTTGTCATTAGGATTGAAAATGGCCTGAACTATAAATGTTAATTAAAATTGATATAAACTGTTTAGTTTTAACTGGGAGCTGCTGTTAAAACTAATTGTTAGTTGAGTTGACGCTGTCCTCGTATTTTTTTTGGTTTTTTATTCTTGTAGTATCTACATTCTGACTTTTTAATGTAATTTTATTGATTTGTTTATAAACTGGCCACGCCCTCAAATAATGCGAATTTTAACATTGTTTCAATATTTGTCTATATGCTTATATACAAATGTCACACAAATATAAGTATTAATTACTTTTAAATTTTGCTATATCATGTAATTTTCTTTTCTTTTTTTTTGTTTACACATATCAAGTCGTAAAGAGGGTCTTGCTTTTGTTTATGCTTTTCCTGTTTCTCTATCTCAGTTTTAACTGATAGTTGAAGGATTGTTGGGCAGAATGGGCGCTTTTCTTTTCACAACTTACTTTTGTTCTTCAGAGTTGAAGGGGTTGTGGATTGTGGGGGGTGGGGATGGGTTTTGGGTTTGGGTTTGGGGGAATGATTCTTTGTTATTTTGGAGCTTTCTGAAACAACGTAGGAAACTCTCACACACGCACACACACAAAGTTAGAGTTTAATTACATTTACATGGGCATAGATGACTTTTAAGTACTCTCTGTCTGTCTTTGTGTGTGTGCTTTATTTTAAACTTTTACTTTACTTTTATTGCATTTAGCTTGTCGATTTTTTTTTGTTACTTAATATTGGTAATGCGGGGATTTGCGAGAGTTGTCTTGTTGTTATGTACAGTTTCTTAGGGTTGCCTAGTTAGTTAGTTAGTTAGTATGTGTATATAGTATATATAATTCTTTAATTTTATGTTTTTTTTTTGTTTTGTTTTTTGACTTTCTTTTCAGTTTAGCTTGCTTTCGCTTTATACCTAGGAGTATACATAATTAATTTTCGTCATGTTTTTGTTGCTTGCTGCCTTTTTTCTGTCATTTTGTTTTGTCTTTGTGTTTTTGTTTTTTGTATGATCATGCCATTTTGGGGGTTTTTCCTGTTATTATCTTCATTCGCAATATCTTTTATCAGACACTATCACAAACAGTTTGCTTGCACAAATTCACGCCACAAATTCGCCCGATTCCTCGCTAGTCGATGAAAATTATTTGTGTGTGTGCTATATAGTTAGTGTTTACTGTATTAGACGTTAGTTACGTTAAGTGGTAAGTGGTAAGGTTTTCTTTTTTTTTTATTTTAAGTTTAGTTCAGTTCTTAGACATCGGTGCCACAGCCCTCCTGATAACCCTCGTCCGGTGAGTTGCGGCTGCTGCTGATCAGCGCCCGCTTCAGCGCTGTGACGGGCGGCAGGACGGGCACGCCCCCTTTCTGCCAGACCCGTATCGTTTTGGCATTCACCGGCTGGCCGTTGGGCAGTATTGAGCAGGAACTGGAGCTGGCCGCCGCCGCTGGCGTTGGCGATGAGCTGGCCGATGCGGTGCTGCTGCTGCTGCCGCCCCCATCGTGTAGGCGTGGCAGTGTGCGACTGCTGAAGTGTGGACTGCCGCTGTGCGTGGAACTGGTGCTGTGATGCTGCTGCTGCAACTGTTGCTGCTGCTGCTGCTGCTGAAGCTGCTGCAATGGGTGCATTTGCAGCTGATGATTGTGCTGGTGCTCGGCGCCGGGCACCAGCGGCAGCCCATAATCAGTTGGATAGCCCGAGGAGCCGTTCGATAGATTCGTCGTCACCGTCGAGTTGGTTGCTCCGCTATTTGCGGCTGTCTGCTGGAGCGCTGCGTTGCAGTGGGTCCGCGGAAACGTTTTGCTGAAGTAGTCGCTGGCCGCGCTGCGCTCGTGCAGATCGTACAGCTGGCTGGCGTCGATGATGGGCGTCTTGTCCGTGTACCGTTTCATGAACAGATCATCCGCCGAACTGGCACCGGTGCTGTGCTCCCACAATCCGGACGGATACAGCGAATCGCAACCGTTGGCGCGACTGTACTCGCCGCTGCCGCCGGTCAGCTCCTGGCCAAGCATAACGGGCAGCTTCAGATCGGCAAACTCGTCGTCGTCGCTGCCAAACCGTTTCGTATCATTGATCAGATCCGGATTGTTGCCGTGCCCGGTGGACGCGCTCGGCGATATAAAGCACGGCGCCGTCGATAGCACGCTGCCAACATTCTCGTACACCTGCGTCGCATACGGCAGATCGGTGAGCCGCGGCGGCTTCTGTACGGGATTCGCGTTGCGCTGCTCGTGCGGCGAACCGCTGGCACGTCTCCCGGCACCACCGACACCGATACCGCATCCGCCTACGCCAGCGCCAGCAGCTCCGATGTTGCCTGTGCCGCTGGTGGTTTTGCGCTCCAGGGTGCCAGCGGCGACTGCCAGGTTGCCATCGATGCAATTGGCAACGGCGCCATTGGCGATGACGATGCCACCGATGCTGCCATTGCCGGCCGCCGGCTGCGTCTTGTTGGTGATCGAGTTCTGGTGATTCACCGTGGTGATCACCTCCATGTGATTGGGCGTCTTGCTGTCCACATACGGCTGCCGCTTGACCCGCACCAGCAGGCACATAATCGCCGCCAAGGCGAACACGATCAGTGCCACCAGCGCGGCACTCAGCCCCACAATCTGGCCGCTGCCAAGGGAGGCCATGCCCGCCGCCCGCATGCTGACGTGCAGCGTAAAGTTCGCCTCGGCGCTGCCGGCGCGATTCTCGGCAACGCAATAGAATTCGCTGGAGTCCGTCTCCTGGGCGTTGGTCAGCACCAGGCGGGATCGCTTCTCAAAGCCGCCCTCCAGCTGCTCGAACATGTGGACGCGCTGATAGGCGCTGAACGCGCTATTATTGGCCAGCTGGCGGCCATTCCAATACCAGTGGATGCTCGCCGCTGGAACGCCGCGTGCCCGGCACGTCACCGATGCGTTCTCGCCCATTGCCGTTTCCACGTAATGCGAGATGGGCAGCATTTCCGGTCGGCACGCAAAATCATCCACATGCAGTTCGGCAAAGCTGCGATCGATGATGCGCTCGGGTCCGCCGGCACAGATCGGGGCCACCGGATACGGTATATTCCGCTGCATTAGCCACAATTTGGCGTCCCGCAGCCGGCAGTCACAGAGCCAGGGATTGTCGTGCAGCTCGATGCCGTGCAGCCGGCTAAGGGTTTCGATCGTTTTTGGCAGCAGCTCGCTCAGCTTGTTGCCATTGAGACGCAACAGGGTCAGGCCCTGGAGACCGCTGAATGCCTGCGCCGACACCGTCTGGATGTCGCAGTGGGACAGATCCAGTTTGTGCAGCGAGGGCGTGCTCCCGAATGCCTGCGCCTCGATCTTGTGTATGTGATTGGAGGCGAGGGTCAGTTCGCGCAGCGACGAAATGTAACTGAGCGCCAGACTGGGCACGGTCACCAGCAGATTGTGGGAGAGATCCAGCTCGACCAGATTGGTCAGACCCTTGAACGTCTCACGCTCGATCTCGCCGATCTTGCAGTTGCGCAGATAGAGCTTCTGCAGATTTAATAGGTTGGCGCGCACGAACTGCTCGTTGGCGAGCGTCTGCAGCTTGTTGCCGGACATGTCCAGCACCTGGGTGCTGGGATCTATGTGCTCCGGTATTTGGATGAGCAGACGATCGATGCACTCCACCGTCTGTTTGCCGCCCTTCCACTTGCACGCACACACCGTCTGACAGCTGCTCAGCTGCTGCACCGGATTCTCCAGATCTCCGGCTGGATAATATGCTGGTGGCGCTGCTGGCGATGGCGCCACATAGCCATCATCCGTCATCGGTTGACTGTCGGCTATGGAGAACACCTCGTTCTGTTTGTAGATATTGCTGGAACTGGCACTGGCACTGGCACTGGCACCGGAACCGGAACTGGCTCCATTTGCATAGAGCTGCAGCTTGCCGGTGGCGCTATAGCGGCTGGCTAGCAGGGATCGGGGCAGCAGGAGAAGCAGGGGGAGCAGCAGCAGCAGCAACAGCTGTTCGAACAGCGTTCGTTGCCTAATAAACATGTTCCTTGCGTGTGTGTGTGTTCGTGTGCGTGTGTGTCGCTGTGTGTGTGTGTGTGTGCGAGTTAATCTCTCTGCCTTAGGCCATGCCAGGCTGCACTTTGATATGGCCAAGTTGTGGTCCTGTTGTGTGTGTTTTTTTTATATTTTAATTATGATAATAGCGCCGACTTCCGTGTGGATTCAGCGCGAATGAATTTATTATATATTGGTCAAGCGGAAAATTGATTAATTGCCAAGTTTTTCGCGCTCTTGTTGTTGTTTCTGTTTCTGTTGTTGTTGTTGTTGTAAATATTTTCATGTTTCGGCGTAATTAGCGGCGCCTAGCGCAACGTTATTTATAGGAGCGACTCCCGCTAGAACTCGATGATAATCGCTTTTCTTCCTTTGGCACAGCCAAAAAACCACATAACTAAAACCGAAATTTGGCCTTTACGCAACTACAATTTTCTTTATTTTTTGTTTGTTTCTTTTTTGTTTTTGCACTTGTGGGGTAGTTATGTGTATTTTTTTCACTTTTTTTTTTGGTTATTTTTTTGTTAGCGATTTTTGCCACGCAAAGCTTTAATTTTCGTCGCGTTTTCGTTTTCGCTTTCGTGGCCTCGTGGCCTGCAATCACAACGGCGCTGGTAGGAAAGGAAACGGAACGAAATGGACGAACCAGCGTTCAAGTCAATGTTTTACTACTGCTCTACACACACTCGCGACCAGTCACGAGTCACGGGCTGTGGAACGAGTCACGATGCTAACACTTCAAGCGAGGTGTGCGTGATGAGTTTTTATTCAGCTTTTCATTGATTTGCATTTGCAGCTGTTTCACTTTGCACATCAGCATCATCATCATCATTTGAGAACTTCATTATCAGGAATTCACATTTCATTTGGGCTCACACTTGTAACGATTTCATATATAGCTGACGAAGTCACGGTAGACAGCTATGCGAGAAAACCGACCCAACCGCTCGGCAGCAATCATCGACTTGGACTAGAACTTGGCTACTCGTTTCACGGCGACGGCGTCGTTTTGTTCCTCGTTCTCGGCCGACGTTCGTGTTTGTGCTTGGCTTTGCTTGCGCTCGTGTGTTTGCGCTGCTTTTACGATTGCGGGGGGTGCGCAGCGCTGAGGAGTGCTGGGTGGTTCGCTTGCGTTCTCTCGTTTGTTCCTTTGCTTACTATTGTCAGTTGCAATTTTGTTGCTTTAACCGTTTGCAACATGCGTGCACGCGTATGGCAACATGTTGCAAATGAAGCCCGTCTTTGATTCATGCGAAACAATTATTCATTACTAAATATTATATAGAAAAGGTACAGAAATACTATGTATAAAAGATAATAAAATTTTTTTAAAATTTAAATTTATATTTACAAATCTGACATGAATTGGTGAAATTTTGTTTTTAAGAAACCAAACCATGCAGAAAACTCCAAACAGTTGAGATTTAAGACGTTCTAGCTGTATTAAGAAATTCAAATACAGATAAAGTAATAATAATAAAAACACGTAATGATTAGTTGGCTTAATGATTTAAGCCAGAGTGTTTGTTCACCGGTCCATTGTTGTGCACAGATGTTGGCATATATAACGAACTGAATGATCACCTGAAATACGAATGTGGCAACAACAACAACAGAGCAATCAACAGTTTCTGTTTCGGCAAGTAATTCTGCGCCCGGACTGACCCGACCGACCTACTCAGCCATGAAGCATACAAAAAATAAATAAACACTAAAAAATAATCTTTGGGGCCCGTAGAAGTACAAAAGTTGAAACCTCTCTTTGCAGCCGCGTCTAAGGCGTAATTCGTATTTCAAGTGAATGAGTCACATCCGCCGGTCGTCGCAGACTTCGAGTACAGCCAGAAGAGCCAGACCCAAAGCCAAATGAATGTGAATGAATTGATGCATTGTGTGCAACGTGTGCAGAATTTCACAATATAATGAAATATGTGCAAATGTCGAGGCACACAACTCAAGGGGCCAGAGGCAACATTCAAGATCAGCTTTCAACAGTGCAAATATATACATATACATCTAGAGCAGTACGTTTGTATTGGCATAGCATAATCTGTACTGCCACATGGGACAGTTCTATCTGGACTACAGATCCCCTTGGTTGGTTCTTGCGAACAAAAACAAAAAAATTGTTAGATCTGCCATGTCTGCTGATCTCTAAAGAGAAGCAGAGTAAAAGAAACAGCAAAAAAAATTGTAGCGGAGAGTGACTGACTAAGAGATACCCTGATATTCAGTTTGTGACACATTACTGTACGTCAACTTTTTTATGTTAATAGATTGAAGTTTAGAGTTACCTGTAAGATACATTTATGCTTAAATTAAAACCAGGCATAAATCGATACTTATCGATCACTAGGATATGTACTTATCGAACAAAAATATACTTTCTGGGTATAATATAAAAAATAAGCAAGAAACTCAACACAACAAAGGTAAAATCTCGGATGTAGAATATTGACTCGATTGTTAATTCCGATTAATCGATACATATCGATTACTAAGAAATGTAGTTAACGAATTAAAATATACTTTGTAGGGTTTTATGTCGCCAACTAGTTTAGTATCGCACTTGATACTGATAAAGATTACAGCACAGACATGAAATCGATATTTATCGTAGTTATCAAAACAAAAATATACTTAAATGGGTATTATATAAATAAGAAAAAAGAAAACTTGCTGAATTGCAATATACCACTTTTTGTGCATATATTTGTAATGGGTATGGGGCATGTGAAAAAAAAGATACAGATATAGAGACAGAGACAGCGACCGAGACGGCTTTTAATGATGATGACAACAAGACTGAGACCCACACACTATGATTGCTGTGGCTTACGCAGAGCATGAGACGCAGACGCAGACTAAAACTGAGACTTGGACTGCGATTGCGACTGTGGCAGAGGCGGCGGCGGCGGCGGCGGCATTCACTGGGTAGCTGCTATGCTGTAGCAATGTGAGCGCTAAACTAATTATCTTGGGGCGGCCGCAGCGTATAAGTTACTTCACCTGCGGGCCACTTTGAGGCAGGTAGTTGAACGTGTAGTTGTCGTCAATGTAGTTGTTGCAGCAGCAGCAGCAGCAACAGCAGCAGCTGCGTTGTGAATGGGGGACAGCACATGATATCTCATGATGTTGCCCGGACAGGAAGCGCGCTGTGTAGCTGGCAGTGTGGATACCCTTCTGTAGCCCCCCGTTCACCCCGCTTGCTGTGCAGCTGTTTTGAGTTTATTGCATATGAATGAAATTGCTGCAGAGATGCGTCTTCCAGCTGCACGTTGCCATCGTCAGATTCAGATGCAGCCTGAGAAGTTTTCACAGCAAACTTGTTTGCTCGAATAAAACTTAGCCAGCTTCGCGTTGTTTTTGTTTGCTTAACTGTCGTGCTTATTGCATATGCCTGATGTAGATACATTTGCGTGCCTAGCTTAAAGATACCATTACCATTTCCACCCGCACAACATCATTGGGCTTGATTAAGGTCAGTTATGATTGCCGAAAAGTGAAATCTTCTCTCGCGTACAACACTTCACAGTTCTTCTTGCGGAACTCGAGTCGGCCAAGCAGAAAGCCGCGCTTGTTCAGCGATTTGTAGATGAATTGCATTTCCTAAAATTACCTATTCCAACTGTGCTTAAATCGAAAAGCACTCGGAAGTTTTTAACAATTATGTTTCAGTTCTAAGTAAAGCAAATAAAATAACATTCAGTTTATCAAAATTTGAGGCTAATCGAAAAGTAAGCAAGAACCCTATAAATATCAATTACGAAAAAATGATAACATACAAAAGGCAAATGTTATTTATACACCCTATTAAATATATCTACGATATAATTTATAATTAAATTTAAACGCATGTTATACTAATAAATTATTCAACTTTTTTGGGTAGCAATTCTAATAACTTATTAAAATTATTTTTCATACGAAAAATCAAATCTATTAGAGTAAAACAATATTTGTATTTTATATGCATAAATACTTCTTTATATTATACGATTATATTGTTATTATTTTCATTAATATTATATTTTTTGAATATTTTTCGCTAAACAACTGCTATCTTTCTGTAATAATTTGTTATGTTTATAGGAACTGAATATGATATGTTTTTGAGTAGCGCATTAACAATTTTAAACATTCTTTAATATAATGCCGCATCAGCATTTGAGGAATCGCTTAGACGCTATTTTGGAATTTATGATAATGTTTTTTTATTTTTATTTTTTTTTTTATAATTTTTCGCTTGCCTTAGCGAAAGTAGAACTCGACGCTTGCAAATCTTTCCGCAGCGGAAGTTGGCGAGAAATCGCTGAGAGTGCTTTATGATCGGATCGCTTTAGTGTTGAGCGGTTTTTGCTTGGCGCAGTCACAGGCCGCTTCTCACGCGCTGTTCGCCTCCCACTCGCACTTGCTGCCAGCTGGCGATGGTCACACATGAGGCAAGAGATTGAGATTCCATAGCTGCCACTTGTTTAATTTGTTGACTTTCACATTTACTTGTACAAAGATGTTGTTTTTCTACATTGTACACAACAACAATTAGCCGCAGTTAATTGGCCAAAGTGCTTTTGCGCCACGCTTTCTGCACTCGAGCAACTTACCGCTAATCTTGGCCAAACGCTTCATGATTCGAACAACTTCCGCGCAGAGGAAGCAACTGTAAAATTTACAGTGCTACCCATCTTGTAATTAAAAAAAATTACGTATATATATTTATAAATAAATAAATAAAAATACTCCTAGTCGCTGCATGACTTGAGTGGGGCTGGCGAATGCTTCAAGCAAATATTTGCCAACATAAATTCTAAGATAGGTAAAATCACCTGGCGCTGGCGCTGGCCACTGGGGAACGGCGCCGGGGAGCAATTGGGCAGCGGCAGGATGCTGCTGCTTTTGACCTTTGTGCTTGTAATGCTCCGCCTAATTGCCCTTAATTTATTTAACTTCAAGCTGTGCACCGACGAACAGACCTACCAAATACGACGACCACGCGCAGTGTCAAGGGTTCACTTTGGAGCCGCCGCTGCGTGTCCTTTGGGTCGGACATTCGGACGTAGCTGCCTGCCTCTCTTTCTCTCCAATCATATATTTGCCCGCCTCCTGCTTTCTGGTTTTAACGACTGTCTGACGGCATTGGAAACATGTAAGCCCAAACAGACAGAAAGACCCGGCTGTGCATACCCTATCTGGGATAATTACAACATGTTACTGAACAATTAATATTATCACACAACTGACCAATTTGGAATAAATTTTTATAAATTATTTCTGAGTGTTTTATATTGAAAGTTTACTAATAGATGTTAGTAGCAATATTTTGATGTTCCAAATACATAAAAAATATCTCAAAATTGAATTAAAATTGCTGCATAATTTTTAGTTCAAATTTATTTATGAAAAAAGTTGTAGTTTTGATAATTTAAGTTTAAAATTTATTTTTATTATTAATTTAATAAAATTTTAAAATTTAATGAAAGTAATCATGTTTATGATTAGTGTATACAAGAATTTTGTGTCAGTAATTCACAACAAATTAAAATTGTTTTTTATTTTTTGTATTTATTTTTATGGATGTCTTCATTGGGCCACAATTGAAAAGACATTTCAGCGCATCTTTGACTCTGAGTCTGGTCTTAAGCTCCAGGGCACTAAACGCTCTAATTATTTTCTAACTGTTGAGATTTAAATGTCTCTCAGGCGTTGCAGCAGCAGCCGCAGTTAAGTTGGAACACCATCAGCAGCAGCATCAGAAGTAGGAGCAGAAAGCGCTTTATCTTCATTTGGGCAATAAGCCGCTTAGTGCAGTCGTCGTTGGTGTTGTTGTTGGTGTTGTTGTTGTTGTTGTTGGTGTTGTTGTTTTCTGGTTGTCTGGTCTTTTGCTGTTGGTCTCCTAGCTGCCGACTGTGTCGGTTTTGTCGTTCTGTCGCTCCGTCTTTCTGTCGTTCTCTCTCTTTCGCTGTGTTTGTGTTTAAACTGATTTGGCCGCTGCTGTTGCCAACGTGGCAACGTTGCCTCCGGCTTTTGCCTCCAGTTTTGGGGCAATTATTCAAAGCGTTCAAATTAGGTAATTGGCCTTTAAAGAATCATGCTAATTATTTATGTTTATGTGTGCGTGCGAGCTGCGATTGTGCCCCGCATCCCAATTGCCATTACTGGCCGCAATGCATTTCGGCTGCGTTGTCATCGTTGTCCCGGTTCGGTCCTGAGCCTGGTCTGGTCCTCTGTCCTGTGTCCTCTGTGCCGCGCTTGTTTTGCGGCCTTGATTAATGAAGTCGTCCGGCGGCTGTCTCTCGAAACCAAAACAACAACAACAGCAGCAGCAACAATAACAACAACAAGAGCTCGGGTCAACAGGCGTGCTTCGACTACGAAGGCGCCAAACGCCACACCCCACTTTCCACTCTCCACTTTCCCCTTTCCACTCGCCTTCAGTTGACTTGTTTTGTTTAGATTTATGTCAAATTGTCGGGCATGCCCGCTTCGCAGGCTGGAGACGTGCGCGCGGCTTTTAAGCTTTTCAATCAAATCGAGTTTAAGTGGTTTCCAGTTTTCGGGCCGTGGGCGCCCATTCGCAACTTGGCAAAATTAATTGTTTGTCTAATCAGTTTATTGCATGCGGCGTCAGCGACGGCGGCGGCGACGATCAAAATTAACCCGTGCATGTGGATAGTTCAAGAACAAGTTGACGGGTCAATAGGTCAAAGGTGAAATGCTGGGCGCAAATTAATTGTAAAATATACATTGAAATTGATATAGATAAAGATGCAGTGTAGATTAATATACAGAATAGTGCATATAGATATGATTTGTTACAAAATGAAAAATAACATATGTAAAAATTATTAACAATTAATTGAATGCCTTAAAAATGAATACTCCACATTTTATTTCTTATTACTTCAATTACTCAAACTAATACTTTTTAAATGAAAATATAATTATATAAAGGCATATATATATAATATGATTTGTTTGTATTAAAATAAGATATGTAAAAGTTATTAACAAATAATTCAATTCTTTAAAAATTAATAGCTCACATTTTTTCTTATTACTTCAATTTATTGACTAATACTTTTTAAATGAAAATATAATTATATAAAAGCTTATAGATATGATATGATTTGTTATGATATGAAAAATAAGTTATGTTAAAATTGTTAACAAATAATTGAATGCTTTTAAAATTCATACTCCACATTTTATTTCTTATTACTTCAATTGCTCGGCTTATTTATAATAATTAATTTGAATGACCTGCCTTTTTATGGCTTGCAAGCCGCTATTCAGTTGACTGCTTAATTGCAAATGTTTGAGAATTAAAAGTATAAAACGGACGTGTAGTCTTTAATTGATTTATTTCGAGCGGAAGCTGCATTCCTGCGCTCTTCACTTGGCCATTTTATTTTCTATGATTTATGCGTAACTGGCTTTCAGGCTTCGTTTCGTTTAAGTAACTTTCAATGTTGTCTGTCCAGTTGCGAAGCGACGACGACGTGGACATGCACACCTGTGTCGGGCACATCCTGTGCGAACTGCAGCCGAGAAGGAACAAACCAAAAACAGGAGAGAGAGAGAGAGTGAGAGAAAAAATAAAAAAAAATATATAAAAACAAAAAAACGACACACACTCGACCGAAAGATACATTTGCAGATACCAAAATTCAGGTTTAACTAGACTTTGGCTTGCCACAGAGTGCGAAACGCAGCAAGTGCAGGACCCTCGGCGGCGGCGTCGGCGGCGGCGGCAATAGGGAATAGGGAATAGGGTCTCGCCGCAAGGGCAACACCTGGAAAAACTCTGCATTTGCTGCTGCCCGAAGTAGCGCCCAAAGTATTTTTGTGGGCTGCCGGGGCTATTAAATGTCAATGGATTTCTGCATGAATGAGTTGTGTGACTCCTCTGGGCATATTCGAGGGCACCGGTCCGGGCGTGTCCGTTCTTGCGTTCTCATTCTCATTCTCGTTTTCGTTTTCAGTTTTACCTTTTGCCCATTTGAACATTTGATGTTTACTGGCGCACGTAGTTTCATTTAAATTTCAATTGCCAAAAATAAATCTTGTCGGCTTGGCGAGGTGGGAGTTTTTGGCGGGGTTCGGTGCATGCATAAGAATTTCATTTGCAACGCATTCAAACATAATTTTCTTCGGCGTTTATTTATAGAATTTATTGAAATATGTGCATGTGTGCTGGGCCTCCGACTGCTCCGCCAGTTTTCGGCTCCTGTTAATTAAAATGTACAGCAGCAGTCGAGGCCCCCGACGTGCCCCTGAAACGCTGGCCATAATTTCTCAAGAGCTGACGCCCAAATACCCAGGCCCTTTAGCCCAATGCCAGTGAGCGACCCCAGGCCACAGCTGGGAACTCATTATGTAATTCAGGCAGCGATGAGGCTTATCATAGTTGCTGCTACGGCTGAGGGCGTTAAATCTTCAACTAAATATTAAACGTTGCCTCTCACCATCGACATAATAAAAGGCGTCGGCTTCACTTTTATGCCACTTATTGTTTAGGGAGTGGAGGGGGGCTGCTGCAAGGCTTTGACTTCGACACTTGTCTGGTAATAAACGCAGCCTCCTAATCCGCGCACAGTTGGAAATATTTTTCATTAGCATTAAGAGGCAATAGGCGGCAAAGTAGCTACAGGAAATAACACAAAAACAACAGCAGTAAGTTGGGTCATAAGCTTGCCACGTTTTCACGTGTCGGACTGCTAAATCTTTTCTTTTTTTTTTCGGCCCCAGCCTCTGATAACGTTTTGACTCCCTTCTCGCCGGTAACTGCTACTCTGGCCGCAATCTGCTAACTGCTAAACACATAAGTTGTGCGTGTGTGTGTGTGTGTGTGTGTGCGGTAGCCTTTATGGCTACGTGTTTGGCAAACGGAAGTGGCCACATAGCTACAGATACAGATACATATACTTAAGTATCTATCTTATGTCTGTTTATGTATCTCTGCATCAGCTATGAGGCGGTGCCCCTGTGATTTACACGCCGCAGTTTAACGCTTTAACGACTCCCATTAGAAACAATTGCGAGAAGTTTTAATTAAACTGCGCTACTCATTAGATGCGTTGTCGTCGTCGTCGTCGTTCTTGTTTGTTTGTTGTTATTGTTGCTGTTGCTGTTGCTGTTGCCAACAAAAGGCATTCATAAGTGTAACCCAGTTGGGCGTCTAACCGACCTCCGTCTTTGAAATTATAAGTAATTATGTAGCTTTACGCTCCAATTGTTCATTTCCGTCTGCTATTTTTGGATACATATTACATATACTCTGCTACCTACCTATGAAATGCTAATCAAGCATAACGCGATATCGAAGACCAGACTGGAAACCACTTCAAAGAACTTTTGAGAAACGATTAATGGCCCCTTTAGTTCAATCTTGCCTGATACCGGACGAATTTCAAAGTTCTAAAACAAGAACGTTGCAGTCGCGTGTAACCGACAGCGCAATACTCTTTCACAGCGTAAAAACAACTAAAAATATATGTATGTGTACATAAAATTGCGTAATTAATTTCAGATTTTCTATTTTCAATAATGCATATATTTTAAATGTAGAATCAATCTATAGGACAAAAAATGACAAAAATGCCATCACACGTAAAAATCGGTTCAGTTTTGACAAAGTTATGGGAGTTTGATATATGGGAAGCATGGAACAGAGAGCTTTACAAGTCAAAATTTTTGTCCATTTTGGGATGATTTTTGACCACAAATTTTTCTTCGTCAAAATCGGGTTTTATGTTGGTTTTTCTACTAATTATGACATTTACAATCGATTGAAATTAAAATATTACAGTTCTAAATTTTGAAAAACAATTTTTTCCAAAATGATTAAGAGGGCACATGATTTAAAAAAAAAATGCAAAAAAAAAATATTTTCAAAAATGTATATCTTTTTAAAGTAGATGCAGTTAGGAGGGCAATTCATGACTAAAGTGCCATCAAATATGAAAATCGCTTCAGTTTTGACAAATTAATGGGTCTTTGAAATATGGGAGCTATTGATCCAATAGACAAAACATGCCAAAATTTTTGTCGATTTTGGCATGATTTTTTATCAAACCCTTCAGAATTGGGTTTAATGTTTGTTTTTCTACTAATTATGACATTCGCAATCGATTAAAATTCAAAATTCGCAATACTAAATTTTGAAATTTTTTTTTTCGAAAATGAATAACGGGCGGCCACTTGATTTATTTGCCGAAACATTCAAAAAGAAATTTAGTTTTAATAATGCATATATTTTAAATGTAATCTATATGAAAAGTCTTAGAAAAAATGCTGAAATGTGAAAATCATTTAATTTTTGAGGAAATTATGAGAATTTAAATATAGTGTTAAAATACTTGAGTAAGTTCATAAATGAATAAAACACGCTGTGAAATTTAATAATGCCTTAGAAAAAAAGGGTTGATTACTGAATCATATTTAAAAGTCGCAGTCACAGCTGTCGCTATCACTAAAAATAAACAATAACTTTTATTTTCAATCAACACTCACAGTTATTTATTTCCCTTACACCTTTTTCAAGACCCTTTAAGATCGAGAGTAATATTACAACAAACTGCACACAGATGACGCATATAATACAGCTTTGAGGCAATTAATATATAATATATATCTATGAATCATATCACGTTTTTATATATAATATATATCTATGAATCATATCACGTTTTAATAAGCACAATCGCATTTAACTTATATTCTCATTCCAGTGAAAATTATATTTTTATTAGATTATCTGTTAGTTGTTAGAGTCTTTATATAACTATATATAAATCATATGACAAATCGCACTTACATCGTAAATCATTTAATAATTATGTTTTAAATAAGTTTCCATCTAAACATCGGCAAACAAATCCTTTTCACCCACTTTTTTGTGGAATTTTAGTCACGACCTCGGAATCTTCTGGCCTGCAGCGAGTTTTCAAATAATTTTACAATTTAACAAGAGGACTTTACTTACATGATAACGTATAAATTATCCTCTTCTTCCAAATGGTTTTTTTTTTTGTGAGTAGATGCCTTATTCATTAGGCGCCGCAAGTTGTTGCTCGTTGTGCAGCTTGCAACAAAATAGCAAACGTATTATACCCATTTGTTTTCGAGCGTACAAAAACAGTGGCAACAACTGCTGAGCTCTTGGCCGGCAGCTGTGTGACAATCAACTGGGAAATAAACTCCGCTGGACAGCCGCCACATCCGCCACACCACCACTGCATACACCTACCTACCCCACCCCACCCACCCGACCGCACTCGCACCCGCACCCAGTTGAGTGTCTGACCAGGCTCCGTACTGTGCTTAAGCTGCCGCGATACTTTTGACTTCCTCCGGCGCACTCACACACACACACACACACACACACATAACGAAACCAACCACTGGCAAGTGGACATAGGCTTCCAAGTGGGAGCTGCACGAGGGGAGATATCCACACGCCACACGAAATTGCGGCTTTGCAGTGCAACAATGAGATACTTCAGAAAGAATTAGTTGCTCTAAAAATTGCAAAAGTCGCACTGGAGCAAAGTCGTTGGAGCCCCCTTCGGGGGTTCGGGTTCGGGTTCGAGTTGTCGCCTAGGACTGCTACCAGACCAAACTAGACTTTCACTGCTGTTGCTGTTGTTCATTCGCCCGTTGTTGTTGTTGCTGCTGTTGTTTGGCCTGTGTTGCGTACTTTGTGGCACTCCGGGTGGTAGGTGGCCGAAGGAAGCAGGATACAGGAGCTGCAGCCGACAAGGGACCATGGATGACTGTTTTTAGCGGTTTTTCTCTGAGCATGTTTATAGTCCGGCATAAAAGTCCATTAGTCTGATCATTCGATTTGTAATTAGAAAAAGTTAAAGATATGAATTCAAAAACGTTAAATTAAATTAAATTTTAAATAATATAATAATAATATTCTTATGTTGCAAAAGTTATAAAATAAGAGATTATTTATATTTATCATTAAGTAAGAAATATTTCATTAATATCAATAATATAAATGTATTAAACATTATTCTTTTTATTATATTTAATTTTATAAAATTCAAATCATTTACAAAGAAATTGTAATTAAATTTGAAATCATTAATTTTTATTTTATTTTTTTTTTTAGAAAAATATTGCTTCAAACTTAAATTAAAGGTACGCAAACTTTTCATTATATTACCTATACATTTATTTATTGACGTATTTCCATAATAATTTAACCAAATTCTTTTTATTCTCCCAATGCACTGTTAGCTGAAACGTTCGGTGCAGGGTAACAAAAGATTTGGAAATTGAAGCATTGCTGTCCTGAAGATAGTTTTTGTTGTTGGTTTGGTTTATTTACAAAAAAATATGTATTTTTTTTTTGTTGCTCTTTTCCGGCTGAGTCAGGGCATGAGCTGGCATTAGAATAAAGGCGACGTTTTAACGCTCGCTTGTTGTTCTTGTGATTGCTCTTGTTGCTGCTTGTTGTCATTGTCGTTTTTCTCGCTTTGGTTGTTGCTGTTGTTGTTGTTTTTGTTATTGTTGTCGCTTTACATAGTCGTTTAGCCCGGGCAAAAGTTGCAGACGTTCTTGCCGCAGTTCTTGTGTCCGTACTTTTTGAAGGCCAACGGCGGTTTTAATTCAGCTTTGGCTTTAGCTTCGTTTGCTGCAGCTTTTTTCTTTGGTTATTTTGTTTTTGCTTTTTTTGTGATAGTTTTCCGTTGTTATCTAACATGTTTAATTCAAGGCGCGTCTGCTGGAATTAAAGAGTCCACAGGTCAACCATAACGAGCTCCCTGCACCGTTGATAAATTGTCATGGTCTCAGTCTCCGCCAGCTCTTGCAATGCATGGCAAATTTAGCGTAAAATTTTTGTCACAGTGCATGGAAGCGGGACGCGCCGTCAATGACTGTGATTACACCGAGTACCTGCCCCTTTTCCGATACCCATTCCGATGTCGTAGCCGAAGTCGATGTCGATGTCGATGTCGATGTCTACTGCTGCTGCTGCTGCTGCTGTTGCTGCAGCTTTCTTCTTGCTTTACGCTCTGTTTCGCTCTGTCGGCCAAATCGCTGCCTTTCGAGTTGGCTTACATAAAAGTCGTTTTGATTGCTGTAAATGATACAACATAATTATGATGCGAACCCCTAACGCAAATGAGCGGGCTGAAAAGGGGGGTGGATGTATTCAAACAAAGCCAACAATTTATGTCAAAGCAAATAAATAAAGTTTCGAGCGGTTGGGCCGTAAATATGTAAAGGGTCCGCCAATGACCATCCAATCTGGCCCGAAAAGTCAGTCAAATTGCTGACAATGACAGGGCAAACTTTAAAATCTATGCTTATGCAACCCAAATCTTTAAATCTGTGCCTGTAAATATAGATATATACATACATATAGAACAATACTTGGGGTTGGGCGGGGACATTTAGTCTGTGCTGTGTGTGTTGACACACACAATCAAGCAATCAAATTCTAAAAACTTTATCCCCATTTATTTACGTGTGTATTCCAGACATATGCACTGTATATATGAACATACGTTAGTACATTGATTTATCATACATATTTGTGTGTATGTGTGTGCGTGTGTGCGTGTGTGTGTGCGTGTGTGTGTGGGGCCACCCTGAAGGCATAATCAAACATAGCATCGCACACTAATGCAGTTAACAAACTTGCGGAAATTCAACGCACACACATCCAAAACGTGCACATATAGAAATATGCGTGAACAAGTCTTAAGTGCTGTTCGCACACACACACACACACACACAGACACAATGATGATGATGTATTGTGTGAGATGTGAATGTGATTAAATTTCCATAGCAGCTCGTCTTTCATGCCAATTTTCCATTAGTGTTGCCTCTGCTCTCTGGCTGTTCTTGCTCCCGCTCCTGCTCCTGCTCCTGTTCGTGTGCCCTTGCCAGGATGCAAGCCCAAAAACTCACACCCACTTAAAAGCACATCAACTAAAACACACACACATACACACATGTACTAACTCATCCGTAACACACACACAAACACATTCACAGAGTGTGTGATGTTTGCCGTAAGCTTCGCGCGTCAAAAGTGATGATGAATAGTTTGTTTGATGTTACTTTGACCATCCTTACGATCAGCAAAAATAACTCCATGTGTGTGTTGATGTGTGTGTGTGGGTGTGTGAGCGAGCGGTACTCAACGAACCTATTAGCGCTGCTTTAACATAAAAAGGGTTATAGAAAATCATAGGCTTGGATCAAAAAATTAATGTAAATGTGAACAAAGAACTCATGATAAATCTTTTTCCTTATTTAATTTGATAAATTATATTTTAGTAGGCTTGTTTGTACGTTAATTTTGTGAATTTAAGTGATGCATGTCAAAACAGAAAAATAAATATAATAATGTGTTACTAATTTCTGAATTTTTCTCCAATAGTATATTTATTCAAATATATATCAATTATATTTTATTAGTAAAGCCATATCTGTCTACTGAATAAGTCGTTATGAACAGTAATAATGAAAATGAGATTATTATAACAGATTATATTTATATAACTGAAAGCCTCCATTAAAAAGTTTTGAATAAATTCAATTGAGATTACGTACTTTAAATATATATAAATTAAAGTAACTGTAATGAATTTTTAGATTTTTAGCAAATTTTGTATAGTTTGTTCCCACATACATCGTTTATTATCACTTGCTGCGCTGTATTAAAAATCGGATTATGGACTCGCGAGTTCAACGATATATGTCAAGTTGCGTTAAAACCCCACCCAAATGGCTCCACCAAAATTGTCTGTTGTTAAGCTGGGTTCAAATTGCGCGCTTCGAAACAATTAAATGCTTAGCTCGGCAAAAGTCTGCGGTTCGCATTAAATCATCAGTCTGTTGTTGAGTACGGCCACTCCGCTGTGGTGTCAACCTCGACTCCTGCAATGTTCCATCAGCGCCATGCGAAATAATTTACATAAGCAGCGACCGCAAACTGCAGCTCGCTGAGATGAGCGCGGGATAGTTGGGGATGCGATGCGATGCGATGGGGAGAGGTGAAGAGAGCGCGACAAAGGCGCCCGGGGATGCCAAATTAAAGCCAAGCCCCAAACCCGAAAAACCCATGCAGGCAAATCCCTCGACCAGACCAACAACATAGCTAAACAAAAAACTGAAAACAAGTGCAAATATGCCTAAGTTAGGCTCTCGACTAGCAGATGCCCTGTAATTAGCTCCTGAGGATATTCAACAAGCGTATTTCATCTATATGATAAAAATGTATCAGCACATTTTAAATGTTTAATCGATTTGCTTCAAACATACACAAATTTATTAAATTAATTTCTATATGGTGGATAACATCTGGAAATATAAGCTTTTAATTCGTATTTGTTTATTCACACAAATTCTTTTTCTACCTCATATTTGCAAATTAATACTGCTTTTAGATATATCTTGTATATAGGGTATTCAAAATCTATAGGTTTGTGCTTTTGCGACTTGAAGGTTCTTTTGATTTTTTTTGTTTTGGTTTTTTTTGTTTGTATTGTTGGTAGTGTGGTTTGTGTTTTGTTTGGATTTTCGTGCACTCACTTGCGGAATTTTTGTGTTGTTGATTCGGCGACGCATATGAATGTAACCCGGTCTCTCACATGGAGTGTGCTCCTCCTGTTCCCACTGCTGCTGGGCATGAGTATGTGCATATGTGTTGGCGCATACATAAACAATGGCAACAACAAGAAGACCAAACCCATCCCAAAATACGCGCACCACAGTACTGACAAAGAACGCATTTTGTGGAGCCGTTGCCAACGCCGCAATGTCCATGCCACATGCCCCATGCCCCATGCCACATGCTACATGCTTGATGCCCCATGCCCCCTATCACCATTTGCCATTCCCCAATCGGCATTTCTGTGCCCTTGGTTGTTCCCGGCGGTGCCCGGTTCCTGGCTGGTTTATTATGCAAAAGTTATGCAAAGATAAGCAAAACTATGAGCAACGACAGCAGCTTGCTAACAAAAATAGTATGAAACCCTGCCCCACATCCTGGCTGCATAAAGCATTTCACATCACGGCCAAAAGACAAGCGCTGATGGTGAGGACTCTGCTGGGTTACCAGCTCCCAATTCCAAGTTCCAAGTTCGCAGTTGGCGGCAACTGTTTTTTGGGAATGCGGACAGCTGTTTGGTTCGGTTCGGTTCGGTTCGGTTCGGTTCGGTTTCGTTTGGTTCGGTCCGGCGTTCAAGTTAATTGTGCGGCCAAATGCAAAAATCAACTTTTTTACAAGTTTTTTTGGGCCGTCGCGTCGGCGCTGGCAACTCGTCGACACCTCGTGAGCGAAATGGACACTTAAACTCTAATCGAAAAACTTTTGCCCATATACAAGTCACTTTAAAATGCGCTTAATTTGATCAGCGTGCGGCGATTGTCGAACTCACAACTGGAGCGCTCTCCACACAGATTAACATAATGAGCTTCGAGATGGGCGCCGAGCACAGTTGGACACGGATAACGGCCTGAAAGCACCAAGCACCCCAGACACAGACACAGTTATAAAGTTGTTACTGCCATTGACTACAATTTGTGTGCTTTTCAATTGGTTTTTCTGTTTATTCAACGAAATGCTCTTCAAATGGTTATATGGATACCCTCACAAAATGG
This sequence comes from Drosophila nigromelanica, assembly GCA_004149465.1. Classification (NCBI taxonomy): domain Eukaryota; kingdom Metazoa; phylum Arthropoda; class Insecta; order Diptera; family Drosophilidae; genus Drosophila; species Drosophila nigromelanica. Next base: position 9,241 of record SCDS01000329.1, on the reverse strand, counting down.
TTATCACCGAAAAGTTGCTAAATTGAACAAAGGATAGAAAATTGTGTATTTCAAAAGGTCATGAGGTATATTAAAAAAGGCAGACCGGAAAAGTTTACTACTTTGCGTTTATCAGTTGGCTTATGGGCAAAATTAACTAATAATGAACTCGGAATATTTGTTGTTAATTTTGAATTGAAGTAGGTTCTTTTCCAACAAGAAGTTGTGGGCACATCTCAGTCTTTTGTTTAAATAAATAAAAAATAATATGAAAATATATTAATAATAATATAAATTATTTTAAAAATTAAAAATAAATAAAAACAAATTAATAAATAAAAATAAATAATTATAACAATAATAATAAATCTTAAATAATCTTAATAATAATAGAGTGTGTTTAAGTCGAATGCGCATGATTGATTATAGATATAGATATATATATATATATTATTTCAGTTTTGTGTAGCTGCTGTTTGTGACACCAGATCGAGTGTGCAGTTTTTGGAGAGCGTGTGAAAGTCAAGTGGGCACTTTAGCTCTCTTTCACACACACACGCACACACACACACACTACCCACTCATCCAGTTTGACAGCGTTTTGCGGTAGCAGTCGCCACTTGACGTGGCCTGCACCTTGCCACAACCCCATCTCCAAGCAGACACTCACATGTGGCGCCGAACGGGATCCTTTTTGGCTTTTGGCAGAGTGCTGCCAGCTGCGAAACAACGTAGCTCGTGCAATTGAAAAATTAAGCAGCCACTTTGTCAAAATGTTGCTTCAATGGTTTGGGGCTGCTGATATCGAAGCGCTAGTCGAACTCGAATCCGTTGCCAGCTTTAATTGTCGACATCTGCGGCTGACATGCAAATGCGAAAGGTTCGCCGGGACCGACATCGCCAACTTGATGGAGCATACTCGCTTGGCACTTATTATATTGGCATCTGTGTACGGTTTTGTCATTTATTGATGCAAATTTTCGCCACGCTTTTGGCTTTTTTTATTTATTTATTTTTCTTTTCCATTTTTTTTTTTGGTCGTATTTTGTTGGTAATTTCAAGGGGTACGACGGCACTTAATTGACGTCTATGTCGAGCACAAGTGCGCCGTGGCACTGATTAGGGTTGCCATTGGCTTATTGCCTTCGTGGGAGATGGAGATGGAAATGGAGCTGGAGATGGAGATGGAGATGGAGTCCATGTCATTGTCACCGCTGTCAAAAGTTTGCTTTTGAAACCTTTTTCAATGGTTGTCATCGTTGTATTTCAAGCATATTTTTTGGCATCAAGCATAACGTTGTCATATTTTTTAAGCGGATTTTTTGTTGATTGGACACACGATTGAATTGACATTAATAGCTACTTGGTGATGTCAGCGATGGCGGCAAATGCCAAACAAAGCCACAGATAACCAATCAATCGCTTCTATCAATTCAAATGCATTATCAGCATTATCAACAACCAATATCTAAATCTGAAGGCTTACTGATGTTTGTTTAAAAGAGTGTGCAAAATCCCAAAATAACAAACAATTACTTTAGTTAAGCAGCCCAATTAGCGATTTGATTTTTATCGCTTCAATCATGCAACATTATCGTTAGCATACGGGAAACACAATAAACAGTGTAAAATGTAAGTTGGATGCCCGACTAGACGATACCCAGTACTCAGCTGTAAACTATTCTCCCAATAAAAATTAACTTAAAATATTTGTTGTGTATTTTTATTACCACAAAAAAAAGAACTATTTTAGGTGTAAAAAAATTTTACAAAAGGCCGCAGTTATCAAAAGAAATTTAAAATAAACTAATTAATGTTCGATTGAATTTCTTAATGTATTCAAGACTATATATAAACTTTGCTGATATATCCTTTTGCCTGTTGCAAACAATTACAGGGTATATGAACTACAAGACTGTAGGAATATCTTTGAGTCGGCTGCAAATTCAACTAAAATAGTTAAATGCAACACGCAAGCAAATGTCATTATCTTGTTCTGGTCACACTTGGCATTGCATGTGGCCAAGCTTATTCGATTTCCAGTTGCGAACTTAATGTGTTAATATTATCGCAAAGGTGATTAGCCCAAGCTTACCTGTGGTGCTAAAAGTACAGGTGTACTGATTTAGCTGTTGTTGTTGTTGTTGCTTGTGGCAGGTAGCATAGGTAGAGAGTGAAAGGAAGAGAGAGAAAGATACAGAGACTTGTTTTGTTGTTGTTGTGTGTGGGCTCTTTAAGCCAGTTATCTATGTGCATTTATTTAGAATTTAACTAACAGAAGCTTACACAAAACTTTTATATTAAATAGAAATAAAATTGGCTAAGCACTACAATACAATAAATCAATTGCATTTGTTTTTCGTTATAAAATAAATGAACTTTAAATGTTATTTATTTGGTAATTAATGTAAGTTCGCTGCGCATTATGTCATTAATATTGTTGGATGATACACAGAGTTATATTGACACTAAAACTAATTAAATAAATGCAGATGTCAGCGGACATAAAAAATAATAATCATAAATAAATAAATAAAAATGAATAATAAATAAACATGTATTCCTTGCATGTTGTCCATTTTTGTTCACAAATGTTTTTTTTATAAAAAATAGTTATAGTTTTTGCGCGTTAACGACATGACTTGGCTTATTTATTTATTTATATAGAAAGTCGACAAAACGAGGGTCAACAAAGGTACAGAGTTCGAAGACAAGCTATATACTCATAAATTTAATTATTAAAATTATTAAAAAATATATAAACATAGCTAATAACATAATGGTTCAGCTAGCAAGTATTTTAATATTATATTTGGTCGAATATATCTGCTGTATTTTAAATTTGCCAATTTACGTAAGTAGTTAAGTAGCTACACCTACAACGCATAAGTAATTACATTCATGTGGCTGCTGGTGCTATTGTTCAAATTTTAAGGCATTAGATTTGGTTTTACCTTTATGGGAGAACATGAACTCATGAGCTTTTCTTGTCCGTTGCATCTGTGGGCGTTGTCGTCTGCCATTGTTGCCAGGTACGCTTCCTTTACATTCCAACAGCATCATCATCATCATCATCATTATTATTATTATTATTGTTGTGTTCGTCATCTTGACTTTAAGCCAAGACACTGTGGGCGTCTGCAGGAGTGGCACTCTTTCATGCCGTAACGACTGTCTGATCTACTTGGCAATGGCAAGAAATGCATCTAGTTCGGTTCAGCTTTGGCCTCAGCTTCAACTTAGCTAGCTGCTAGCTGTTGGACGTGGGCGTTGTTCATGGCATTCCTGGCTCCTTTGGCCTGTTGTCACTGCATTCTGAGGGCGCGCCTGTTGTTTGTTCCTATTGCGCTTGCATCTTGCAGTCGCCGTGTGCGCTTGCAATTCAGTTCGCCCGTCGCTTTATTTTTATTTAATTAACTTCATTGCCAGGCACTGACTGGCAACCTGCTTGGATCCTGCCCGTCCCTTCCATTCCCATCGCTGTCACACGCTCAGTTCGCCCACATGCAAAGCTCCTCCACACAAGCTCTGTCTGTTGTTGCCTGTCGCAGTCGTCGTCGTTTCAGCACCTTGACAATGACTTATTGTCGCAACTCGCAACCGGAGCTGCTGCAGCCAGAGCCAGACGCAGGCCAACTCAGTTCATTGGCAATTCTTTTGCCAAGTGGCCTTTCTTGTTGGCCATGCTACGTGGGCTGCGGCGCTCATGTGGGCCATCCTCGGATGTAAATCAATTTATTTCGTTTAAGTTGAAGTTAAAACTGAAGTTGGACTTGTTGTTTTGCTTGCAGCTGATGCTGTTGCTGATGCTGATGCTGTTGCTGTTGCTGTTGCTAAAAGTCAACCGAAGGTCACTTGAGACAACTGCCAAAAATGTTTGGCAATTTAGAGTCGCAGCCTCAGCTTCCTGTGGGCAATGCCAATGCACATCCTGTCTGGTATTCATGACGCTGCAAGCATTTAAGTGTATCCCAGGGAGCAGTAATTATAATAACCAACCAAGCAAGCAACCAGGCAATCCAAGCCCAAACCCAACACTCACTTTTCAGTCGTATGCTCAATGTCAGTGGCAGTCGCAGTCGCAGTCGCAGTCGCTTCTATTTGGCAGGGCGCACAATAAAAACCGCAAAGTCATCTCCGGTTTATTTACTGGCTAGCAGAAATAAAGCAGAAAGCAGAAGCGAAGATGAGACCAGCAACAGAACCAGCAGCAACGAGAGCTGCTAAAGATATAAAAACACAAAAAAAAAACGAAAAAAACGAAAAAAAAAACTGAAGCCGCATGAATTTCCAATTGTAAGTCTGCCAGGCGAGGCTCAGAATTGAGCAAAGGTACATAAAACAAAAGCGAAGCCAAAGTGACTTGAACGAGCTGTCCGGAGCGATACATCGAATTTAATTTCCTGTCAAAATCGAAGACGGTATTCCCTGTTGTTGTTGTTGTTGTTCTCGCTGCTGCTGCGGTGCGGGGCATTCAAGCGTTAAGAATCTGCCTGGCTGCGTTGCCAAAGTTAATTTTGTGGCTTTAAGCGGTTGGCTAGTGGCTTCATGTCGTCGAGTCCATTTTATGGAATTTCAATTTGAGACGAGACCGCTGAGCCAGCAATATGAATGAAATTTACTCGCAATTAGCGAGCCAGTGTTTTCTTAACTTTATATATATATATATATAGGTCCTGTTTATCGGTGCCCCTTTCCTGTGCTAATGCATCTGCCATTGGCAACAACTGGCGCATGGCACGTGATCAAAACTCTGACAGAATAACAAGAACAACAACAAAAACAACAACAACAACAACAACAACGTATCGGGGATTATGTGACTTTTGGCGGCAGTTGTGTGCCACTTGTTCTCGCCTCTAGTTCGAGTCGAGGCCTAATGCGATGAATTGCCCTTTAAGTCGGGCACTCCGTTAGCCAGGACATGTGGCGCCCTCATATACTATGCTATATATATACAAGTATCTATATATAAAAATATATATTTAGACGCAACTGACGCCTCACATGTTCATATTTTTCATAGTTTTTTTTCTTTTCGTTTGCATTCTATTTTAAAAGGCATCGACTGAACTCGTAGCAAGGCCAAGTCCAAATCCTTTGGTCGGCTTTGTTTTTTTTTTTTTATAGTCCATAACTTACTTGAAAAATCGTTGTAGAAAACTGCCGAAGGCTAACAAATGTGAGGGATATTTCCTGACACTGTGCTGCAAAGCTCATAAAAGTAAATGGAAAGCGATTTCACTTTGACGCAACATGTGTAATTAATAGACTTGAAGCGTCTGCCGCCCAAACAAAATATGCAATCAGAATCTATATACATACAATATAGTGTGGGCCGTATTTTCCAGCCCACGCGGCGTATGATGAACGCAAAGTCGTAAAGCAGCGCCAAAGTCTTGGTTACGAAAGGTGTCTATTGTATTATATAACGGGTTCCGTGCGCCCATCCAATACTCGAAACCGTGCAGAGAACCATAAAATAGGCAACGCACACACACACACACACACACAAGTGCGACACGTGTCCTTGTGCGGCTTTGACTTGTGCCCAGCCGAAAATAGCCAGGCAAGGCGTCGCTGCTCGTCCCCTCCCCCCGTCCCCCACCCTCTTTCGGCCCAACAAGTGTGTCACTGTCACACTCGACGATTTTGGAATTACGACATCCTTATCGTGCATCGGATCATCTATACCCTTACTAAGCTTCTAAAAAGTTTTTTTTATTTTTATTTTAGATGACAGCCAAATAGAAGAACTTTCTTGAAAAATTATATGAATTATATTTATATTGAGGCACATAGCGAGGAAGTCAAAATATTGTAAATATTTTGAAATAAATCACAAATTTGATTTAAAAAAAAAAAATAATAAAACAATGCATCAATTATTTATAGAAAAAAAAATATGCAGGTATCATATAATGTTATTTAACTTATTATTTAATTAAAAGCAGACTGCTTCAAAATTATCTATGAAGGTTACATAATAAATAAAATAGCAATTGTTGCTGAAATAGTAATAAATAGTAATAAAATAAAAAAAAATAAAAATAAATATCATATGCAAATGCACTTAGAAAGAATATAAAATCAGAAAAAATTCAATAAATTCATAATTGCATATAATTTAAAGAATTTAAAACAAAAACTTCAGTATAAATTTAGTTCTTCTTTTATCAATAATATTTTACACGAAAATAATTTAGTTTAGTGTCCGCCTGATAGCTTCCTTATATGTTTGTATATATCGTATAAAAAATAATATTGTTTTAATCGATCACATGTGTTGCAATTGAAAGACAATGCCGCAAGGACACTTCAAAGTTGCAGTTAACATGACAGATACTTCGCAGCAGCTTGTCTCGTGGCCAACGCACCATATACCCGATTCGATTATGGCCACTACAACTAGTCAAACAGAGTGAGAGAGAGAGAGGGAGTGAGTAAGAGAGAGAGAGAGAGAGAGATAAAAGAAGTGGCTAGCTGTGTGGTGGGTGCCTGTTCTGAGGCTCACTAGTCGAGTGTTTGTTATCTGTCGCTTTTGCTGTTCGCTGCTGCTGTTGCTGCTGCTGCTGCTGCTACTGTTGTTGTTGTTGGATAAGGACATGTTTGTAGGCTGCAGACTGTTTGGCTGGCAGCTGCGTGCACGCAAATAGAAAAGATACTCAAGGCACTCATTTGGACGAGACAACGCACACACGAAACTGTTACGTGATGAGTGCGCGTCATGCGGGCCCAGAACCAAAACCAGAACGAGAACGAGACCGAGAACCAGAGCCAAAACCAAAACTAGAACCACAGCAACCACAGCGTGTTACAGCTGGAAAATGGTTGAAGGCATCAAGCAGTTGTGGCCCACAAAAACAAAACAGCCATCAGTGGGCGTTTAAGCCAAGTCGCCTGATGTCCGCAACGAGATTTAAATAGAATCAAATTAGTGTAACATTTGCATTTACTGACTGGGATCGTCCCGCTCATTTTAGGGATATGCCCACCACTGGCCACGATAACAGTTCAATGTACGCAATGTGTGTGTGTGTGTGTGTGTGTGTGTGTGTGTGTGGTTGGTGAATTGGAATTGTTTGCTGTGCAGCTTAAATCGCTTACCGAAAAACATAAATCCAAATATACGACAACGGACGTCGACGTTCTCGTTCGCCTTTGTCAACGGTTTTTGCCATTTAGTCAGGTGCACAAACACAAACAGCCAGACAAACAGACAGCCAGACAGCCAGACGACAAACGGGCCAAGTGGGTTTCAATCTGAGTCCCAGACTAAAGCGTCCAGCACGGAGCTGCGAGCTGCGAGCTGGGAGCTGGGAGCATGGAGCAGCATGCAGCGGCATTGACAGTTTGAGCTTAAAAATCCAATTAGTCTTTGATTTGCATACAAACACACAAAGCGACAGTAGCCGACAAGGACAGAGGGACGGAGAAAGAGACAGAGACAGAGATAGAAACGGCGACGGTGACGGCAAGCAAACAGACAAAAAGTCAAAGCATTTCTTGCTAAATATTTTAAGACCTACATTCGCATTCGGATTTGGATTTGGCCAGGTTACAAACATCTAAAGCTTGCAACAGTGGGCACAGTGGGTGCGGGCACAGTGCGGCTGGGTTGCGCTTGGGTTCATGTAAAAGGCGGAGGTACGTGCGGCATCTTCAGCCTGTTCCACAATAGACAATTGGATTTTTGCGGTTTCTAATCCAATTTATTTCGTCTTAAATACGAAAACCTGCTCGTTCGTTCGCTCGCTTTTCGTCCTTTATTGTTGTTGTTGCTGTTGCTGTTGCTGTTGCTGTTTTTGCTGTTGACTGTTTTCTACAAAGTATCCTGTTTTCGGGTGCGGTTCAATGTAATTTAATGGCTGGCAACGGTCAGGCCACACACACATAAATATATAAGTATTATACATATACAGTAAGTCGCAAAGTTAAGCTCTCTCACACACACACCCACACCCACACACACACACACACACACACACACATATATAGCGACTGAATCACCTGCTCACTCAAATCGTCGACGACAGCTCTCAGCAAACTAATTTAAATATTTCAGCAATTAAAGAGTCCAGGCAATTAAAATAAACCAAACACCCAAAACGCCACCGCAACTCAAACTGCACAACAAAAGCAACGGCAACTTAACGGTACAGGAAATGGATTTTGTGGTTAGCCTTTCATGGAGCCGAAGTCCGGCTACACTCTCGTTTAAATAAATAGTCAAACTGCACAGTTGAGAAATATACAACGGATTACACACAAAAATCAATAAAATTACATGCAATTTTCATAAGGATAACGAGAAATGATAACAATAAACAATCATATTTTTACTATAAATATGAGCTGGATGTTGCTAATTAAGGGCCAAAATTCAAAGACTATATTTCTGCATAAGGGAAAAGCAATTAATAAAATATAAAAAAGTAAATCAAAATTTAAGTAAATGTGGAAATTGCAAATTCTGCCATAATTTTTAAGCTATAGTGTAATCAATAGTAATAATAAATAAATTTAAAATTTTGACAATGCTAGAAATAATAAAATATTTTAGTAAATATTATATACATATATAAACAATATTCATAGGTAAAAACCTAAGTATTTATTATATACTATTATGTGAAATATTTTTCGTTATACAAAACAAACTATTCTCCTCTTGATAAACACATCCATAAATATAAATAGGTTGAATTTTGATAGCGATATATTGAAGAACCGTTAATTTTCGATATAATACCACAATGAGTAAAATACTTAAATTGACAAATGAGTGGCTAAATTGGCTAACTAAATTGCGCATACTGATTGCTATAATTATTACTATCCTGTTGGACATAGTATTATCCTGTTCTGTTATCGACATTGTCATCCATTCGTTATACCCCTTTGTCGCCAGGGTATAACAATCAACACCGTGTGACTAACTACCTGTATGCCGTTTTCCCGTAAGCCACACACACACACACACACACGCACACACACATACAGTGGTCATCGCTCATTGTGTGTCCTATGTCCTTTGCGCTGTGTGTGCTGTTTGTTGTGGACAACGTTCAATCAATGTCAACGTCGTTGTCATCCTGCTGCCTGATCCTGTTGCTGCTCTCGCTCCTGTTGCCGCTGCCTTTGATGGCGGACCGTCTTTACATTTACCTACCATAATTTTGAGTCCAGTTAGGCGACAGTTATTCCATCAGCATCTGCCGTGGCTGCTGCTGCTGCTGCTGCTGCTGCTGTTGTTGCTGCT
>SCDS01000328.1:0-40762 GCA_004149465.1 Drosophila nigromelanica | reverse complement strand
AATATTAACTTATGAACCTACTAGCGAGATCCAGTGGATGGCACCTTTTAAGCCTTCTCTTCCTCGGCTTGGCAGTTAGTCGTCTGGCAAGCGCGTTAGGGTGACCACCAAGGCATTGCAGGTAATTTGATGCAAGTAGTTGCAATACATCGCCCACCTTAGGGACTTTGAGATCTCGTTCGATGTCACTAATTCGCCTTAAGATTTTAGATTGGGCAACTCTAATTTTATTTAAATTGGTCTTTGCCGCAATGCCGTAAATTGGTAGAGCATATTTCCATGGGGCCTAAAATTGATTTGTAGATCGTGATTTTGCTGTACAATGACAGCTTATTTCTCGGAGCCAGTAACCACGCCATCTTTCCAGCAAAAAAATATACTTGCGCCAACAGAACACACTCGTCAAATTACAAGTGCTTAGTATGCGGCATGTAAAAGTATGCAAATAAAAAGTAAATAAGGTTTTGTATAGCAAAAAAAAATATTTTATAACCTGCATATCTTGCACAAATAGACTCCGATTTTTTTTTATACTTTTTCGGACTCGTATAGATCGGGATTATAAATTGGCAAAACATTTACAGCCCGCTGGTTCCTAGTTGACCGCATACAAAAACAGGTAATAAAACATATAGCCAAGCATTATTTGTGCAAAATTCGCAATACTAAATTATGAAAAACACATTTTTTCGCATAAGAGGGGAGGGTATATGCTTTTTTTCCAAAAGATTTTATTTTCAAAAATGCATATCTTTTAAATGCATAACTAATCTAGATGACACAACAAGACCAAAATGCCATCAAACATGAAAATCGGTTCAGTTATGGGAACTAGGGATCCGAGAGTCTTACTTGTAAAAATTTGCGAATTTGGCATGATTTTTAACCAAAAATTTGACACCCTCAGAATCGGGTTTAATGTTATATTGCATATAAATATATGCATATATTTTAAATGCAGAACTAATATAGATTACAAAACATGACCAAAATGCCATCAAACATGAAAATCGGATTAGTTTTAACAAAGTTATGGAAGTTTGAAATCTGGGAGCTATACATCCCAGATTTAAGATTTTTGATATGGTTTTTTCGTAGTATTATATTTTTACTTTTTATTTTAGTTTTGTAATATTTATAATATTATAATTATACATATTTAAAAATCGCGTGGGTATTTTAGTGAAGCAAAAAGTCTCAAACTGAGCTCGGGATCCTACAAATAAAATTGAATATATAATTACATACATTCATATATTTGTATGTTACATACATTTGCGCAAAACCATTATACCCATTTGAAAGTAGAAATGATTTAACTGATACATTCGATGTTCTTTTATTATTATGCGACTGCAACTCTATACGTGATTATTTATTTGATATTAATGTTTACAAATGTTTACACCCGCATCAGCAGCAAATCAAAATCGAGTTAATTAAATTCAATAAATAAACTAATAGAAATAAATTGTTTTTCTGCCTGCAAAAAACCCCATGTGCTGATTTTCGCTATCTTTAGCCGCAAGGGCGTCCGCTGGGATTGAGTACAAAATTATATGCATAATACCCCGTGAAATAATTTCACAGCTGCGCTCCACAACTGAACCAGATGCCGGCTTTGGCCTGGGGTCGAACTCTGAGCAGATAAGCTGTAATTGAGCTCAGCCAAACGGATCTTTTACATATACGTTACTATTGTGCAGAAGAGATTTACTAAAAGAGAAGAAAAATTTCATCAATTACTGAAGAAAATGCTGTACCTGTGTTACCTGTGCACCTGCACAGTTACCTGCGCAGCGTGGGTTGCACTTGAATAACAATGAAACACCACTAGACGGAGCACCCTGTTTGTGCCCAGATTGTATTGGCAGCCCCTAGTCGAAATTCGTGCTTGATTAGCCGCATTGAATCAGTAGTGTTTTGACTGGGAGACGAGACGGTTCTAAAAATGCGCTTGATTTGCCTGCTGCTTTGGGCAGCTGCCTCGATACAGGCCAGCCTGGCCAACAAGGTGTCCTGCAAGGACGAGCAGGGACACGATGTGGACTGGTAAGTCCATTTATATAAACCAGTTAGACATAAAGCTTCTACTCTGCACATCTGTGCTCGAGTAATTGTTGTTTTTAAGCAATTAGAAAATGTTGTCCGATAATAATCAATAATATTTTAATTATACAAATATAATTATATTCGAATGGTAGTTCGTTCTATCAAAAGGTTAAAACGTATTTAACACATAATAAGAACAAAATGTGCACGATATACTTAGGGATTTAAAGTACATTTTTTTAAATAAGTATACTAAGCAAATGATTTAAAAAATTGTTTAAACAAGGTGTCGAAATAATTTTGTTTTATAGGCCGTTCTGATTACGTGCTAGCTCTGCTATCGAAAGTTCAAGGCTCTTTTAATGTGCACTCAGAGTACTCAGTACTTGATCTAAAAATTTGATGAATATTTTATTTACACAACGTATTTATGCAAGATCGAATTTAGTTTCGAATGATGCGTACTTACTTGAAGAGTATTTAGGAACAAATTGATTTTGAGAAAACATAACTAGGAATGTGATCTGAGAAAGAAAATTCCGCTAGACTTGGCTGGTATTTTTCTTGTCTGCCTGTGAAATCCCCATTGAAAGCGCATCTCCTGCAGGTGGTACATGTACAAGCTGCCCAAGCACTACACGCTCGGACAGAACGGCCAGGACGTGAGCGGACTGCGGTACTTGTACGTGACCAGCGCCGGCTACGACAACTGGCAGCTGTCGGGGCGCCGCATCAGCGATGCCAACTCAATGCCCGCGCAGACGCTGAAGCCGCTCTACGCGGACGAGCATCGGGTGCTGCTGGCCGCCTACAACGATGAGTTCCCGAATGGCACCGTGGCGAACAGCGGTGGCCACACGAAGGGTGTGGTTGCCACGGATGGCAACACGGGCATGTGGCTGGTGCACTCGGTGCCGAGGTATCCCACCGTGCCGGACTACGGCTATCCCACCACGGGCGAGCAATACGGACAGAGTCTGCTCTGCATGACCCTCAGCGCGGAGGGGGTGGAGAAGGTGGGCGAGCTGCTCGTCTACAATGAGCCGCATTTCTACTACGAACGCAATCCCCTGCTGAAGATCGGCGAACTGTTCCCCAGTCTCGAGCGCGCCCTCAAGAGACAGTGGCGCACCGAGGCACCCTACCAGAAGGAGGTGGAGGTGCGCACCCTCGATGGCAAGCAGTTCCGAATGTTCGGCAAGAGTTCGCGCGCCAACGTCGAGCTCTATGCGGACGTGGTGGCTCCCGCTCTGGGCGTCAATCTGTTTGTGGAGGCGTGGCGCGACGGTGCCGGCAACTTGCCCGACAGCTGCGACAAGTCCAACAAGGTCTTCAACGTGCAGGACATCGCCAATGCCGAGTTCCTGGTGGAATTCAAGACCACCGGCGATCACTCCAAATGGGCCGTCTCCGAGGAAACGGGCATCAAGGTGCATCGCTGGCGCATCGGCGGCGGCGATTGGATCTGCATCGGCGACATCAACCGGCAGCAGCACCAACAGAATCGCGGCGGCGGCACCGTTTGCCACAAGAGTTCCCGCGTGTCCGATCTCTACCGCAAACTGGTGGCCAACTACGAAAAGTGTAACTAAACGCTGAGGCGACGATGTCCAACAAACTTTTATTTCTCCAAGCAACTAATCCTTATCTAAATTTGCATAGAAATACAGATGTATTTAAGATGTATAAAGAGGAGTTCCAATATCAACATTCCAAACAAGACTAATTCCCTGTACTTAGTTGTCATCAATTATTACGGTTATTAAAAAGCTTATTTAATTACTTTAGAAACTTTGGCTCAAATCAACAAATTCCGTTGCAATTTTGGATTACTTAATCGGGTACAAGTTTTTATACTAAACCAAAAAACCCAGAAAACATTTTAATTAAATGAATAAGTAATTTTTTAATTTAAAAGTATTTTAATTACAAGAAAGTTTTTTCTAATCGCAAAATATGTAAATATTAAATTAAAACCAGTACCTACAGTAAAAAAAAAATTTCATCAGTTAATTACGACGAATAATGATTTTAGCAATGATTGTTTTGTTCCTAATTTATTAGATTGATCTCTTATATTGCCCTATTTTCAATTGACTACGAAATTAAAAATAATTTAATAAATTTTCTTAAAAGCTTTTTCTCGAAGTTTAATAATCGGCTCAGTTGATTCTGCTGATCAAGAATTATTATTATATTATATATTATTATTATTATTTGTGTCAAGAATGTCTAACCAGAACTATATTATATCCATTTACCACCGTTTTAATATATATAAACTATGACTATTATTAATCACATATTAAATGTTGAAGACTTTATTTACTTAACTTATCAAAATGTAAATTAAAAATTAATTTAAAAAAGGGATATTAAATTATTTACTTCTCACTTTAAAACGCCAAGCAGATTTTAATTTCGATTTTCAATTCATATACTTGAACCATAGATGGCTTTGTGGCGCCATCTATCGTATTTGAATGTAACCACTACAAAGCAACTCTGACGTCACAAGATGGCGTCGGCGCGCAATGCAACTGCCAGGGCTGCACAGCACAGTCAAACAGCTGTTCACTAAACTAACCAAGCGAACTAAACACACAAAAGAAAAACACAAACTGCAGCTGGGAAAAAATCCAAACTGACATAAAAGCGTTTATTTGAATATATTCACTAGCCTTCAGTGGAATGTTCTGCTGCCTACGCACGTGCCTCAACGGGGGGCAGCTGCGAAAGCCAACGACAGCTGCGCATCGACTCAGGGAGCCCGAAGTGCATTTGGATGCGGCACATATGGGTAAAAGTTGTTCTCATTATTCAAAGAAAATGTAAGCTAATTGCGATGCTTGACAGGCGCCGATGTAATTCTGCTCTCGCATCATCTGCGCGTAACGGGCACAGGCGGCGTCCTGGCCACCGCGCCCCTGGTGCAATCCAAATCCTACTTCGAGGTGAAGATCCAACAGAGCGGCAGCTGGTCCATTGGCTTGGCCACGCGACAGGCGGATCTGTCGCGTAAATGGGGCGGCTGCGATCGTGAGTCCTGGTGCCTGTGCTCCGACAACGCGACCCGCCACAACGACGAAGAGTTTCGCCCCGTCGTGGCCAACTGCAGCCAGCCAACGGCCTCCAAGTGCCCACCAGCTACAGTCACAACCACGGCCAATGGCATATTAAACAATAGTGCGGCGGCCGCAGCCGGTCTGATTGCCATTGAGGATCTGCAGGAGGATCTGTTGATGACCACTGGCGTGGCCACGGCGCCCGAGCCGCTCGGCCCGGTGGAGGATTTGATCAGCGCGCCGAAACGTGACTTTCCCGACGAGGGCGACATTCTGGGCGTGGCCTTCGATCATGTCGAATTGAATTTCTACTTCAATGGTAAAAACCTGGAGGTGCCCTTCCGCAACGTGCGCGGCGCGGCGCTGTTTCCGGTCATTTATGGTGAGTTAGTGAAGAATTTCATTGGATTTCCAGTTCAATCTCTTGGTGTGCTTTGCAGTGGGCAACGGCGCCATTCTGGACATAATTCTAGATAATTTCACGCACGGTCCACCTTCTGGATTTGAGCGCATTTTGCTGGAGCAGTCGCTACTTTAGGGAATCCACTTAATATCGCATGCCATGAACAAAGTTACAGTTATGAACTGGGTCTCAGGATTTCTGTCATCCCAAATTCAGATGTATAAAAATTATTTCTAGTCTCGCTGCCGCAAATGTTGACGCCAGAAAACAACTCCCAAATGAAAAAAAAAGTAAAAAGGATCCGTTCTCTCAATATCAGGCTATAAATTGGAGGTCCATTCATTATTTCCTAATTAATCAGAGTCTGATCAGTGTTGATCTGAGCGTTTGCTTATTAACCTCTCCCGTCTGTCAGTTCAATATTTGTGAGTCCAACAAACCTGTTTCAAATTTCCTTCTTTCTTATAGTTTTCCTCGTAATGTCCCATATAAATATCAAATCTAACTATGAAAAATCCAATATAGTTACTCCAGTTGTAAAGCTAGATTCCAGTTGTTAAGCCTGATACTGAGAAAACGTAATTATTAAACAGACAGTTTGTCGATTCGATAAACCAAATTGAAACTAAACTAACATAAAAAAACTACATTATATTATTCATGCCAAAAAATACATTCCCAAAGCAATTTCTTAACATTTCGTATTATATAAGACGTGAAAACTTTATAATCCAAACATTTGGGAGCTATTTCATGTCGCATTTGTGGTTTTAATTCAATTATTATTATTATTTCAATTTTAATGTATGTTTTGTAAATTATGTAAACGTAGCTAGAATTTTGCGATTGCTTTGTATAATACACATACACACACACTTATGGAACACTATAAATCTTATACAACTTACGTACATTCCACTTACACAAAAGTTATTGGACCACCATATCCTAACTATATATGCACTCGAGCACGGAAATTACCTAACTATATAATGTACACTATATTTAAGGACATGTACTTATCGCTTTGAAAACTGACTAATCCGCGTGCGGACAATAATGAATGTTATGTATACTTGTATTGTGCGTACTTAATTGATATATACACAAATATAGAACATATACCACACATAAATATATATATTATATATAAAAAGCAGAGCTTGAACAAAATACGGTTTAGCTTGTCATTAAAATCAATGTAAATTAAATTATTTGAAAACTCAGAAAAAAAATCATATTGTATTTTTATATAGACGACATATGCATATATTAGAGTATATCCTGGTTAATCGATAATCGATAGGGCGAATGTGGAGTGATCGCAGTCGCGCAATCGCTGAGTTCCACACCGGCGCCACATGGGCAGCAAGGGCGAGATTATACAGATTCACATCGGGCAGGCGGGCGTGCAGATTGCGAATGCATGCTGGGAGCTATATTGCATGGAGCATGGCATCCTGTCGAACGGTCGACTGATGACCAACTCCTGCGACGAATCCTTTCTCACATTTTTCGAGTTCTGCGGCCACGATCCCTGCGTGCAGCCGCGTCTCGTAATGATCGACACGGAGCCGACGGTGATAGGTGACTGCCAGATATACTATATATATATATATCTATTGTTTATGCTTAACCCTTTTCGCTCTGCTCCAGATGAGATACGCACGGGCGCCTATCGCAATCTGTTCCATCCGGACACACTGATTACGGGCCAGGACGACAGCGGCAGCAACTTTGCCCGCGGCTACAATCTGATGGCCAGCGAGCTCCTGGACCGGGCCATGAACGCCATCCGCCGCGTTGCGGATCGCTGTCACAGCCTGCGTGGATTCCTGGTCTTTCGCGCCATTGGAGGCGGCACTGGCTCCGGTCTGGGCACGCGCATAATGGAGAAACTGGTCGAGGATTTTGGCAAGAAGATGACTGTCGTGGAGTTTTTAGTTTATCCATCGCCCTCGTAAGTTGGCAGACAACCTCTGCACCCAGAACCGTTCACCTTATCAAGCTGTCCACTGCAGCAATTCGCCGGTGATTGTGGAGCCGTACAATGCGTTGCTGTCCACCCACTTCTCCATGGACAGTGCGGACGTGTCCTTCATCGTGGACAACGAGGCGCTCTACGACATCTGCGCGAACACTTTGAATGTGCCCGCGCCGACGTACACCAATCTGAACCGGATCATTGGCCAGGTGGTGGCCGCGTGTACGGCCTCCCAGCGCTTCTCGGGCCAGTCGGTGAGCTTCCAGGAGCTGCAGACGAACCTGGTGCCATATCCGCGCATCCACTATCCGCTGATCAACTACGCCCCGCTGGTGCCCATCACCCACTCGCAGTTCGTCGACATGAGCACCGCCCAACTGACGAACCAGTGCTTCCAAATGAGCAACCAGATGGTGCGCTGCAATCCGGCGCATGGGAAGTACATGGCCTGCGTGCTCCTCTATCGGGGCGATGTGGCGCCCAACGAGATCAACTCGGCGCTGGAGAGCATCAGGCGGTCGAAGTCGTTCAAGTTCGTCGACTGGTCACCGACGGGCTTCAAAGTTGGGGTCAACAGCATGCCGCCGGTTTATGTGCCCCACGGCGATCTGGCGCCTACGAGTCGCGGCTGCGTGGCCATCTCGAACAATACGAACATACGGATCGCCTGGTGCCGCTTGGTGAACAAGTTCGATAAGCTTTATCAGCGGCGCGCCTTCGTCTATCACTATGTGGGCGAGGGCCTCGAGGAGGGCAACTTTAACGAGGCATCCGAGAACATTTGCCAGCTGGTCCACGATTATCTCGAGGTGGACGCCTCGGCGCCCGTCTCCACCCGCGTCTCGGATGAGGATGAATAAGCCATCCATCTGTCCGTTTTTTACTGCCTGGAATAAATCCAAAATTATTTGTGCCTTCGCTTTAATGTTGTGCAAGTGCTTTTTGGGGTAATTGTGGGGCAATTGATGCCTCGATGACTTTATAAAGTCCTAAAGGCCCTTTCGTCAGCCCGCAAACGAAGAAAAAGAAAGAAACCGTTGGACAAATTAAGTATTTACGGCCTGGCCTAAAACAAATATTGACCCAGCCCACAATTTGCGTCGCTTGACCCCCAGTTGGGAGCGGGTAGCGGGGAGCGGCGGCAGCTGATTCGGGGTCCCTCTATAATTAAAATGATCGCTGGCAAAGGGTTTAGCACGTACCGAGGCAAAAGTCGCGCTTATCGCGATCGCACCCAGGGCAAGGTCTCTTGTGGCCGCTCTTTCGGTGTCTGCCTTGCGGTCTTGCTCTGGCTCGGGGCCGTGACGTGACTTACGCACGCTTAATGCGCGATTATCGATGGAGCCACCTGGAGAACCCCCGGCCCCAGTCCCAGTCCTTGTCCCGGTCCCGGTCCCACCCCTGTGCCGCGCTATCTTCGGGCAGATCTTGCGCACGCAGTTCTCGGACCGGAGCCGGCATCTTATCAGCGCCGTTTGGTGCTCCTTGCTGACCGACTGGACCGACCGTTGTTATTATAAGCATTATCATTTTGATCCATGCCTTGGCCATGCCCTTTGTCTGTGTTAACTGTTGCTAATCTTAAATTGCGCACAATGCTTTTGTTTTGCAGCGTGAGAACCGCTGCGTGTGGGTTCCATCAGCGCCAGGCTGCTGGCGGCGGACTTCGGGCTCCTCCTCGGCCCGAACCGGCAACGTGTTAATGAGCTAAAGGAAATGCTGCGTCAGGACCACCTTAGGCGACTGGCTGAGCGCGCTCCAAATGAAGTTGTTATTGGGTAACCGAACCGACTAATAAAGCAATTTGGTTTATGCCCCCAAAAAGAAATGGTTCCGATGCGATCCGATGCGACGGTACAGTTGAGCGGGCAGCCGCATCGGAAGTCGATTGACAGAGCTAAAAGGGAAGGGGGGGAACGACCCCTGGCACAGCATTTGAAATATCTAGTTAACTCTCGCCAAGCGAGCTATGCGAGCAGCCCCCAAACAGAGCTCTGACCTTCTTTATTTATGCGCTAATCCGTGGGAAATGCGCACCCAAGCACCTGGGGCCGATTTATGCTCCTGCCTGCAATGCCCATGCACCCGCACAGGCCACAAAGGCCCCAACCTAGCCAATGGCCAAGCCAAGCTCAATTCCAAATCAAACATATCGCACTCTTCATACACTTCCAGAAGTTACAATTTCTATCTCAAAGTTATATAAGATGTCGAAAAGGAACAGTTAACAGTTAACAGCAAGAAAGTGGAATTCATTGTAAATTATAGCTAAAAAATTTTTTAATTGATTTTTTTTATTTTAAAAGGAATTTTTTTAAAATCGATTGGCAAATATATACATTAAAAATTAACATTTTTGAAATGTCTTTAATATCTATAATGCATTATTATATTGTATATTGTTATAATGTGTAATTAAAATTAAGAAATATATATTTTTATATTAAATATTGATAGGAAGTTATTTTTTTTTATTGTAATGTACCATATATATTAGCGGTGAATTAAAAAACTTTTTTAATAATATAAATACGCTTGAGTCTGCTAAGCCCACAGCTATATATTTCTTAAAAATATTTTTGTTAAATATTTAAAGTCTTTTTCATACTATGAATATATATGAATAATTATAAATATTTTAGATATTGTCATTTTATGTTACACAGCACACAATTTAATTTTCAGTTTTCACATTAAATGACTGAAGAGTGATGGAATTTATCTCTGATGAAAATGCATTTATTGTATTTGATGCATTTTTGACTTGTGAGTCAGAAACATTTGAAATTTGATCCAATCAGCCTTATTAAAAGGTGCAGATGCTTTAAGCTAGAGTATTCATATGTACAAAAGATGCAAAAACATTAAGCAACCGTCGAGTGAATTAATAAAGCGCCTCAGCATCGCGAGGCGGCCACGCATTAAACGACACACAACAACGACAACAACTGCAACAACGGCAACAACGGCAACAACGGCAACAATGCAACAGCAGGCTAGTTGGCTGGCAGGAAAAGCAGAGATCGGTATGGGCCATGCCACATGTGGCCAGTTGGCCTGGCCCAATAGATGCCACCACATGACTTGACCAACACCGAGTGGAGACTCGCTGGAATCGTCAGCGTCAACCAATGCAGCACTCCACTCCAGTCCACTTTAGCCGAGGGCAAACATTTTGGAATTGCAATTTTCGACTTGATTTCAAAGTGGCCTCTGCCACAACAACAACGCAGCGCATTGTGCGCCTTTTTGCTGGGGCAACACCTACCGAGCGCAAATGGAACCTGCTGCGGTGGGCGGCGCAGGGGCAGGAATAGGGGGCAGGTGTTCGGGTGTGTGGCTGAAGCGGCTGTTGCACACACGCAGCAAGTGTTTCGATTTATGTTTTTGCGCCTCGGCCGCAGTCAAAATACACAACGTGCAACGTGCAACGAGCAACTTGCAACGTGCCACATCGCAGTCGGCGTTTCACTCTTGGCGTTTTCATTCAACATGTTTAACTATGCTCGGGCTGTCCCGCGTGTCCATGCGGAGCGGAGACCACTTGTTGCTCTTTTATTCATTCAATTTGTCAGTTTTGCACCAGGCGCACAACCAGCTCCAGCTCCAGCTCCAGCTCCAACTTCGACTTCGACTTGGACCTCAAATCCAAAAAAACCAAGTTGCAGTCGAAGTCGCAGTCGCATTTGCCCGTTTCCCGGCCAGAGTCAAAAGGTTATCGCCGCACTTTGCAGCATTTATACAGCCTCATCGGCATCATGATGATCACGATGATGATCACGCTTGCAACATGATGCCACAGCAACAACAACAACAAATTATTAGTGGTAATATTTGTGAAATATTTGTTTTCTAATCTGTAAACACCAATCATATTAGCAATTTGAATATGACAGCAGCAGCAAACAGTAACAGGCCGTTGTTGCAGTTGCAGTTGCAGTTGTTGCTGTTGTTTCTGTTGTTGTTGCCACATTTGTCGGCCTGGTCAACGGTCAGTTGCTCGTGGCCAGGCTAGTTGCCAGCCTAAATGTATGTGGTGGGTGGCTGGGTAGGTGGAGCCCGTGAGTTATTATCTATTCAATTGTTGCACTTGGCTCTCTGGTTGCTTCCTTTCCTCGAGCCATTTTTTGGTTGTTTTTGTTTTTTGGGGCTGGCCAAATTAATTGAACAAGCGCTGCCTTTGGCACCGCAGGCACAAACAGTTATGCCGGAATGAGCCGACTCGCAAGCGGAATTCTCTCTGATTGGCAAGTGTAAAGCAACGCGAATGCTTTGCGTGCTCGACCAGTAGTTACCCTATAACTAGCTGCGTAAAATGTGAATTTGAAAACCACTGTTTTCAATTATTTATATATGTTTGTTAGTTATTCAGTTATTCACTTTTTAAGTTATTCTCTTTTAAAGTAATTCATTTTCAAAATTTTTCGGATTTTGTGTTTCTATCTTAAAACCAAAATATTTCAATTTATCGATTCATAGATTGCTGAGCAAGAGCATATATAGTTAATGTAATATACTTATAACCCTTGGTGATGCCTTATGCTACCTGTGATATATATACCCTTCTTGTTGGTTACAGGGTATTTAAGGAAAAACTCTTTTTGCATTTATGATTGCCGCGTCTGGAGTGCCGTTTATGATAAATGCGATGTGTATTTGTGCGGCTCGTTAGGCCCGTCGCCTTGCCACATCGTTTACAACACTTTAAGAGCATCTGCCCCACCTCCCCCGCCCAGCCGGGCTAACTGCCTGGCCATCATAAGCTGATGCATTGGCAGCCATTAGCAAGCCAATTGACATACTCCTGACTGACAACTCGACAGACGGCAACAGGCAACGTGCAACAGGCAACTTGCAACTGGCAACGTCTGCAGCTAAGTGCTGCAAATTTATCATTGGCCTCATCGTCGTCGCCGCTATTGCCAAAAATGGCACAAATAACGACATAATTTGGAGATCTCAGACACAAGACGCAGACTCCAACGTCGAACTGATCCCGAGACGACAACAACATATGCAAATTGCCGCTTGATCGCCACGCAGCGCCCCCAAAAATGGTGGCCAAAATCGTTAGGCCAACTGCGAACTGCATCTGTGTATCAGCTGCAGCTTGTTGATGCTCTACACTATACACAATCGGGCATAGGCGCTTTATAAACACTTCTAAGTCATCAACTGACTTTTAAAAAGCTGCAAAATGGATTTCATTTTGTGAGCGAAAATTCTTAAGAAATTTCCTACAAATATTTATGGAAACTGCGAAACATTCTGCTAAATAGTAAATAATAAAGAGTCAAGTAAGGCATAAATGCCATCAATAATGTTTTACATTAAAATAGTTTAAAAAAAATTATAGCCTGAACAATTTGTTTCAAGACCATTTTACAAAATACTTACTTTTTTATTAATTAAAAGCTGTTATGCAATGAGTACTTTATAAATTTCAGTAGAATTTATGGTTACTAAGTGAAATAAAATAAATAAAAAACAAATCAGAACGTGGCAGTGCTTTTTACCAAAAAACAAACAAAAAATTCCAATATTCTATTTGTGAACAATTTATTTATTTTAAATGTTTTAAGTCGATAGGACAAATCATGACCACATTGCCATCAATCATGAAATTGAGTTAATAAATTTAAATAAATTTAAATATATTACTGCAAGCGTCTACAAAATGCATCTCATGGACTTATAGTTTTTTTTCTTTCAACACAATTTGTGGTTAGTTGAAAAACAAATAATTAAATTAACTGCGAAAAAATTAGCAGCTAGAGTTTTGTGGAACATGCCGCAGCAGCCATTCAATTGGCAGCCTTTGATCTGCTGCTGCTGCTGCTGCTGCCATGACATCATCAAAGGCCAACGGCGTTTAGCCACGAATGTGTAGAATGGCAGCTGAAATTGCTAAAAGTGCTGGCCAACACGGCCAGATCAAATGCATTTTCGTGCGAGCGAAATATCGACTGGAAAAGTGTGTTTATAAATTTGAACTTGAAATGCGCACGCGGCGCATTGAAATTCCATATTAAGTGCAATTTGAAATAGAGTCTCTTCGCTGGATGGAAGCCCCCGCCCGCTGCCGTTCACCCCCTGGTAAATGGCATGGTAATTACTCGACAGCGGCGCATTGCAATTTGAGCAACAAAAAAGTCAAATTCTGCACCGGGCGCAATTAATCAGGCGCTGGGTCGTGCCTGGCCAAATGTTTTTGTCTTAATGATGCCGGAGTCGGACTTTAACGGCCAACTTAACCGTCTGTCTCTCAGCCATCAGGCGTCCGCTGCTCGCCACGTTGCGCAAATATGGCCAAAGTCAAAGGTCAACCAACAGCAACTGCGCCTAATGTCTCACTTATGGTCAGCCGAGTTGCGTGAGAATACTCAAAGAGTTAAAAGCGACGGCAAACCCGAAAACTGTAACTGAAACTTGAACAAAAAAGTTGTCAAGTTCTGCTAATTTGGCCATTGAGATAACTATAGTAACTTTTGATTTATGCAAATACATGCTTGTTTATACAGTTTATAGAAAGATTGTCAAATTATGATTTTATTAAATATTTTTATTTTATTTTAAATATTAGTTTTATTATTTCTTTTTCTCGTTAGCATTTTTAGTAGATAGATTGTTTAAGTGAACAACGTTTGAATCCAGGCTAGAATATTGATGTAGGGTTGTCTAAGCCGAAGTCAGCCAATTTAGAAGTTGGAATAAAAAGAATACAAATATAATTTATTTTATAGTCTATTATATTTATATGTTTTATTATTTATTTATAAAAAGAACAAGAGGACTCAGCATCCAGAATAAAATTATTTATTAAACGTTTTAAACAGATTTGACTTTATTGAAAAAATATGTTAATATTAATGTGAAAGCACAGAATGTAGATTAATAAAAAAGGAATTTACAACAGCTAAAACTGTGAAACGAAAAGAGTTTAAAACAGAGGAAACGAGGAGTCTTAAGAACTTAGAAACAATCATAATTTTATCAATAAATAGTTTGTTTAATGGAACAATCCGTGCTAAAAATTACATATTTTTTTACTGTAGTTCGCCTTACCTCCAGTTAATTATGGAGTGTCATATAAATGCGATTAAATATGCGTATACACAAGAGCAGTTATCCAGTGATCGGGGTGTCGCTTGTCACTTAATCCATGGATCTGCAGTCAGAGGCAATCTTGATGGATCGCTGCATTTATCAGGCCGTAAAGTGTAGCTGGCGATTAGTCGTCGCCTCTTGTGTAAATGTAATGCCGATAATTTGGCTTGAATGCGTGGCCAATTGGGGACTTTCGTGTGCGCATTGCCGGCCGGGCTAATAACTCTAGTTGAGCCAGTTGACCAGTTGTTGTTGCTCGTGGTCGTCGTGGCAGCCGCTGGCCTAATCCTAATCAATTTTGAACGCCTGACGAGGCGTCATAAACACGCTTTAAAGAAAATCATTTTGCATGGGGCCGCATTTAAAACATTGCCAAAGTGTTACAATTTCCATTAGTTACAGTTATTTGGCTTTGGCCAAGTGCGGTGGTCGCCAGTGGCGCAACTGGCCAAGCAAATGGCAACGCTCTCGGCCAGCACAATTATCAGGCAGCGGCACGTTGATTACGATGATGGATTATAACACTTTGTACAGGTGCTGCCAGCCAGCTAGCCTGGCTAGTTGGCCCGTTGGCCCGTTTTGACTAGCCAAACACAGCACAACTGGGCCGGATTCAATTGAATTCGCAGCAGCAAAACGTGAAGTTTGTGTGTCGGGCCTGGCAGAAAGGCAAATAACAATTTCGTAGAGTGTCATATCGATGATCCGGATCCGGCTGAGCTGAGCTGAGCTGGGCTGGGCTGTGCCCGAGTGCAACAACTTATTGTGTTGCCTGCCGCCCTTTGCCCGGCCTGAGTCACGTTTTGGCCATTTAAGAGGACAGAGCGCGCCGGCTGCTTATTTGCCATACAAATTATGCACGAAACGGGGCACAGAAATTAATTTAACAGCTTGACAGGATTAAGCGCAGCCTCTTGCCAAGGTGCTACAAATTCCAGTGGCATAACCAAACGCTCGCTGATTGGTCACAAGCACAAGTCATAATCAAAGATCCAACCGGCCCTCAAACCCCAAACCCTCTGGCCGTGTCGGATGCATCCAATTAGCGACCGTAGCCCCGACAGCAGCCGCAGCAGCATCAGCAGCAGCAGCAGCAGCAACACGTGCTTCGTCCAGGTAGAGTAGATTGACCTCGGCTCAAAGATGCTGCTGCCAGCATCCACAGGTGCATGGCAGCATCCATCGATCTGCGGACGCTAATTGAGCTAGCCAATGACAAACACAAATGCCCCGGCCCAGCCCAGTTTGGATTGCAACTGGTCTCAAGTCGGCTTAACGATCATTGACTGGCCCATTTGCTGTATAAAGCGAATATGCAAATATGCCGCCGATTAGAGAGTAGACATTGCTACACTTGAAGAAACAAAGGTATATTTAAAGCCAAATCGAGTTTTAACTATATTTTTGAAGTTTTTAAAACGCTACAGTTGTACAGAGAAATCCTTAAAATTTTAACTTACTTCATAGATGAAAAGTTAATTTAAACAGAACAATGAACATTAACTTATACAAGTTTTCAAAATATATATCGGATATTGGAATAAATAAAGAACTTTAAACATAAAGGTAAAGAAAATATAATATTTTTAAGTTTCCATACACAATTATATATTTTATATCTAATTAAAAAAAAGGAACCCAAACTGGAACAGCTATTTCAAGAACTTTCCGGTTCCATCATCATCGAACCTTGACTAGCAACTCTATTGCTACTCTTTTTGGAAATTCTAAAATCTGTCACTCTCTAAATAAGCCACTTGCAATAATTATTATATTTATTCTCTCTTTGAATATTTTACAAGATAATAATAATATTATGAAATAAGTATAATAATTGCGTATTATTTATACTTTGCTTTAAAAAAGTTTTGCAGCTATAATCGTTTAAATATAGAGTAAAGTTTTATACTTAACTAATGATAATTCTTAAATCCACTCGGGTAGATGAGTTATCTCTCAGTGTATTAACCAGCAGCCAACTGGCGTCACACGCATCCAGAGAGTCAGCCCGCTGGCGATTAATCAATGATAAATCCGAAATAGATAAATGATGCAGCACTGGAAATGTCGCAAATTTGTGTGGTCCCTGCCAGCAACTCACCTGCTGCTGCTGTTGTTGCTGTTGTTGCTGCTGCTGCTGCTGCTGTTGGCTACTGGGTTCCTGGCTGGCTATAAGCGAAGGTCTAGACCCTGTAGCGGGTGCTGGCCGACCCGCAAGATAAATGCCCCACTGATGATGCTGACAGTGGTCAGTACAATTTGACATTGTCAGCGATGCAACACAATTTTTCATGTGCCAAGGAATTTCCCAAATGGAATTAGTTCGAAATGCAAGTTCGAGTTTTCTTTGCAATCGTTTTTTCTTTGTCTTTTTTTTTTTGCTTTTCGAGAACTTTTTATGGGCATTGTTCGATTTGCATCGTACGGTTAATTGTGGCCGCTATTTGTGACCAATTGTGGGTGGCAGTCGACCGCCGAATCGGGCATGTGGACATGGTGGCATCTCCCAAAACTAGTTTACTTCTAGGTATTTGCATAGCTAAACGGTCACAGGTGGCAGACAGCATAGAGAAAGAGCAAGAGAGAGAAAGAGAGAAAGAGAGGGATTCGTTTACATTGCATTTGGTTGCCTTTTGGCATTCGTTAGCTGCGCTTGGCTAGCCGGATATCTATATATAGCCAACTGGTGTGATTTTGATTCATGGCGCGATTATATGTGCGCACGCAGTTTATCTTCTTTTTCACACAATAACCCCAACGGACAGGTCGGTGGGGCAGAGTGGGGCAGAATGGGACACACCGCGTCGCATACAGTAGCCTCATCCTTGTGGCGCAGCATGAAGCGATCCCGTTCGGCTGCCCTTCTCCTCCTGCTCCTCCTCCTCCCCCTTCTCCACAACCGCGCCTTGTGGCACTTAACATTTTATTGTTAATAAAATATATTACAAGGCGCATTACAAAAGGCCAATGCGACCGCCTGGCCAAACTCTGGCTCGTTGAAGGTAGCCAACCAGCCAGGCAGACAGACAGACAGGCGGCCAGCCAACGCGTTAACGAAATCATCTGCAATTGCCTCAGTCCACCGCCACCGACCCTCGGTCTGCGTCTCCTTCTCTGGCAGCGACTGTCGCGTGAGTTTGTGTCGTACATTTAACGCGTGACTTCTTTTGAAAATTGTTCATAAATTTTGCGTTTAACAGTAGCAGAAAGGCAACGGCAAAAGCCAAAGCCAAAGCTGAACCAAAAGCAAAAACCACAACAAAAGCGTTGAAGGCACAGCTGGAAAATGATACCTAAACTGAGGATAACCGCAGTTGGGCTATTCATGTATTTTAGATGCTCTACAAGACAGGTCTATATATGTATCTGAATTGACACATAAAAAACATTTTCAATTAAAATTTTAGGGCTGCGAGAAACGCAAAGGCGAACACATTTATTATGATTGTTAAATGGAAAGTCAGTCCTTGTAGAATACATTTACAACTTCATTAGGAATATTCCTTCTGACTAGTTAGACTTTATGAGGATCGCAAAGAAAGGCGCAGCAGGGCAGATTGCAAAGTTCAATTTATCCCATTAAATCATAATATTTTAAATTAGAACGTTTATGTTGACGACTAAAATATATAATAATATGTATATTTATTTAATTACAAAAATCACATGAAATATTAAATTTTTCACATTACAATCACAATTTCTTTTTCCCATAATTTAAATAAATGCAGTTTATATTGTTTATAAAATACTCATTAATAACAATCCTAACTGATGATTGTCTTTTAATGTTGCCAGTTATAATATAAAATAATATATTATCACAAATAAATGATGAATTCGTTATATTATTTTGCAGCGCATAGCTTAGTCTTAAAAGCTTGTCATGCTAAATTTAAACTCAATTTAATTTTTTCATTGATGCGAAATGAGTTCACAAATCCGACAGATGCGCCCCTTAACAACAAGTTAAGTCTGCAAATTGATTGCCACAGGTTTTGTTGTAACATATTCAGTTGTAGCTCTTAATCATCATCATCGTCATGATTATCATTAGCTTTCGTCATTATCATTATAAACTCGAATCGACAAGCAAGCCAACTTTGCCTTTCGCTCATTTAAATTGCAAGCGTGTCTAAACACAAAATAATTCTAATTAATAAATATTTGTATATGTATAAAATGTAATCAGCATTGTTAATTAGGCACATCCGCTCAGATATGCCCTCACTCCCCACACGCCCCCTCTCCGATCCGCTGCGTTGTCACCTCAAGCGAGTTTCATTCATAAAAACTCGAGAGTTTCGCCCGTTTTTAACTTTGTATCTCATTTGCAGCAGCCGCAGCAGCTGCCGCCCACATGCCGCAGCGTTGCCGCATTTGCATAGTTTGTAAGCCAAGTCAAGTGATCATGTAGCACAAAATCGTTAAAAAAAATGTTTTTTCGATCATTCCAAAAAGAAACACAAATACAAAAGCGCCAACCGGTTGTTGCTGCTTGCGGTTTCGATTATGAAACTCTCTTGTTTTTTATGAATGAAAAAACAAAAACACCAACAACAGTTTGTTATTAACGTAAAATTTGCATTGGAGAGTAGCAGACGTTAAGTGTTCAAGCCAAAGACTAACAATTACTCATACGCCCCATTGAACCAGCTAGCTATCTGTTTAGTTCCGCCAAACTAATTACAAACGCAAATCTTAAATTCAAATCATGCGAAGCCACCCTATGAATCAACACTTCCGGTGAGCATTCACAGTTTGAATACAATTTTGTGCTCACATTTCGCTGTGATTTATAAACAGACTTTGCTAGATTCGGACAGGTGCCAGCACAACAGGTAAACTGAATCATTTCCAAAGCAAATACACAAATCGCAAGAAAACAAACATTTTGATTATTTATAGCTTGAAATGCGCATGTTGATTAAAATTTAACAGCCGATGCGCATGTCGATTAAGATTTGATAGCCGTTACGCTTTCGGTCTTTAACCCAAAAGCGTTTTAGCAAAAACCTTAGATATGCTCCAAGGCCTCAGAGGAACTATTGCCAGCGGAAATATATTTCAATTTAAATTAATAGATATAGGACTGAAAAACAGTTGTCGAAAAAATGTTTTATTCCTTCCCATTACCCTTTTTAATGGGATGTGTTAATCTATTTCAATTGTTTGCAACATGTGCATTTTTTTTAATTTAACTCAATAATATTACCTGAATACGGTCATTAGGTTTAATGTTCTATATATGATATCCTCACTCGGCTTTATGATTAACTCAGAGTCTTTTATAAGCCCTTGCACATTAAGAACGTTACTTAGTTGATTAGTTGATTTCATAACTGCTAAACACAACTTCGTTTGCGACTGCCCAACGAATAAAGTTAAGAACATCACTTTGAGTAAAAACTTTTTCTGCAAGGACATCTTTTGGGGGGTCGCCCTAAGGCAGATTACTAACGACCTTCTCTAAAGATCGCCGAAATATGTTATTTGATATGTCCACTTACTAATTATATATAGTATTATACTTGTATAATAATTATAAGTAATAATTAGGTGAGTCTAGGCAATTAGTTTTATATTGTATAGTATCAAGTAAGTAATGCTTGGACTAATTATTTTTATACCCTGAACCCATTGAAAATGGATAAAAAGGGTATAATGGTCTTGTTAAAATGTATGTAACAGGCAGAAGGAGACATATCCGACCCCATAAAGTATATATATTCATGATCAGGACGACGAGCTGAGTTGATTTAGCCATGTCCGTCTGTCCGTCTGTATGAACGCAAGGATCTCGGAAACTACAAAAGCTAGAAAGATGATCTTGGTCTCATTCAGTTCGTAAATATCATACGCAAAACAAGTTTATCATTTTTTCGATAACTTGCTCCGTTTCATTAATATCGATAAAAATCGATGACAACCTTCCTCTTTCCTACAATATCTTAGAGACTATAAAAGCTAGAGGCAACAAATTCAATGCGTTCTGTTTGTGTAAACCAGACGCAGATTTTGATATCGGATTTTGGATACCTGCCCCCAATCGCCACCAATACCGACAAAACCATAAAGATCGCAAATCAAATACTACAGACCTGCAAATTGGTTTGTACATACATTTCTATGATCCTAATAAGTCCTGATGATTTCATAAGGATCATTAGATTAGAAGAAAATAAGGATTTAGTTTCTGTAGTGGGGGCAACCGCAGCGCCGAGTAAAATGAATGCGGCGTGCATTTGTGTGTGTGTGTGAATTTGTGTATGTACATATGTGTGAATGCAAACGGGTTGAAATGTTTATGAAGACAGATAGCAGGGTTCAGGGCATCCCCTAGTCGGGCGGCCCCGACTAGAGCCTTCGTACTTGTTTATTTTGCACAATATTGGATTTATAGTGATGCACAATTATATATGATACATTTCGGATGTTCTAAAGCCTGATCAATTCTCCCACCAATTCAAAGCAAATGCTTGTTTCGCGCTCCCTATTTCGTGCGTCAAAGGCCCTGTATTTTACGACGATCTTATGTCGTCCACTCACAGGTAAACCGGTTGTTTCGTATACCATATCCAAGCTAAACGATTCATAAACCATTTTGGTCTGTAAGAGGGGGACATATAAACAACAAATTAGCAGGTAGAGAGATATTTAAAAAATAAACCAACTTACACCACGCTGCATACATTTGTCCCTCACCTCCATATTTGTTACGTGTTTTGTCCAAAACTTGTACCAGTATTGTTCCTTATTATATAGATCTGGACATAAGCTGAATACAGAAATGGAAAATACCGTTGGCAACCAGGTTCCACGATCAAAACGATATAATTGATAATTAACCTGGAATAAATGTTTCAATCCATGTCAATTGTGTGCAATTTCCCAATAATATTACCTGAATACGATCGTTAGGTTCAATGTTCCAGATAAATGTAATATTGCCTGATACATTATATGTATTCTCACTCAGCGTTATATCGTTCGTTATGGTTAATTCCGAATCATCGAGAAGTCCGTGCACATTAAGAACGTTAGTAGGTTGATTTGGACAAGTGCTAAACAAATCGTCATTTTCGAAAACGAAATTATATTTATGTGCACTCGATTGCCCAACGAATAAAATTGTGATCATCACTTCGAATAAAAACTTTTTCTGCAAGGACATCTTGTGGGTATTCGCGTTTACTACTCGAATCAACTTTGAATGGGTTGTATATTACAGATTGGGATATTTATACACTACAATATGAGTTTTATCTCATGTGCAAGTACAATTTAATTATATATTTGTTAGTTAGATCGTATTTCTGGTAACCAAATAATTATAATAATTGAGTGTGGTAAATTGATAAAGAGGGTATAGTAGTTCTGTGCAAATGTGTGCAACGGGCAGAAGGAACCCATTTATATATACACACTTGGTTGGCATCACTATCAAAGCCGATTCAACCATATTCGTCTGTCTGTCCGTCCGACCTTTGGATTGTACATAGATTATCATGGAGTTGAATTGTTTGTAACAACAGTTCAGAGTATCTCATAGTTGAGCGCTCCCGATTTGAGCCACCTCTCTTGTTGTATAGATTAAAACTAAACACTGCGCATTATCAGATTACCGTCTACTGAACATGCTTGAGTAATATTAAAAATTATCTTGCCTATCTGAACTAACTGAATTATATATATTAAATATAATTATATATATGGGATCGGAGATGTTACATACAACAACACAACACACAACAATTACACCATTATCTATTTTAAATTAAAAATAAAAAGAAATCAAGAACTTCTAAAACGTAAAAGCTGAATTGTTGTTAAATAAAAATTGGAATAAACGTTAGTAATTCTAAAAATACTCCACTAGCAGCTATGAGCTTGCGTTTTTTCTAGCACTGTTTCAAAGAGTGTAGTTGGATTGGTTCCACAACAAAGATCTTACCTTAAGTACACCTGTCTGACTTCAGGTGATATCGAATTATTGAGACAAATAACAATAATGTCAGCTGCGGAATAAAACAGTACTTGACGCGAACGTCACCAGTCATGCAGCGACTTTCCAAAAAAAAAAAAAATAAAATAAATAAATAGTAAATAAACAAAAACACCACACGGCAAGACGAGGTCAAATCGGAGCTGTGCAATCGATTTTGGCTGGCAGTTGACTGACTGACTGGCAGGCGGGCAGACGGGAGGCAGGGATGGAGGGTGGTTGGTCTGGCAGGCAGTGCAGCGAACGATCGGTGGATTGGACAGGCAATTTGTAGACTTTTAAAATGGTTTTCCAAATGGAACAGCAGCCCGGCAGCCAAAGAGTGGACTTGCGATTGCGGCTGTGGCAACCTGTGGCAGCAGTCGCTCGATCGCGGCAACGATCGACAACACAAAAAGCGCATGCAAATTAATAGCCGACTTTGGCCAAAAATTTAATTGATCACTCGAGACAGCAGCCAGAGCCGAGCATAGATATTGCAGAGCTGGCTCTGACTGACCGACCGATCGATAGCCGATCGTTACGAATTATGTTGGTAAATGCCCGCATATTTGGCCAGATTTTGTGGCCAACTTCCTGAGGTAGCTATTTTGTATACGCTTCGTCCGATCGTCTAGTGAAATGTTTTTCATGGCTCAATTAACAAATTTTTCAATTAACATATTCACGCAATAATTGCCAGAGCTGGGGCGGGGTCGTTCACAGCCCACGCCATTTGCATTGCGGTCAGCGATCAGTGATCAGCGGTCAGCTGCCCACGCCCAGCATCGGACACGTGTCAAACTTCCGATCATTAGAGGCGCATCGCTGTCACGCCCACAGAGCGGCAAAGGCCGGGCCCTAATTAAAACAACAGACAAAACAATTTTAATGCCACACTTCATTTTCTTTCCATAATATTCCCTAACTTTATTATTATATTTCGAAGGCCTTCAAACCAAGTTGATAAATTATCGAAAATGCAGTTTAGCGTGTGCCACAGACACAAAAGATATTGAGATTAATAATCGAAAATATCTACAACGTATTGCTGCGTTGGCGATCAACGATCACCGGTTAATGCTGCATAATTAATGATCTTTGTGAAAAGCGACGAAAATTTGTCGGCCCATTCATTCCGCTCAATAAAAATTAAAAGACTGGCAAGAAATTCACTTCAAAGCCCAGTATATTGCTTTGGAAGCTAAGTCAATGATTTGGAGATCGTAAATGATCGGTTGCAAAATTTTATTGACGGAATAATCACAAACAAATTTCAGTTTCATACGAAAAAAATCAAAGAGGAAATTGGCTTATTTTAAAAAGAAAATCTACAAAACTTTTAAATAATTTCCCAATAGTGACTAATTATTTTAGAATTTATTTAGTTGGCTGTTAGTTAAAAATTTAAAAATTTGGTTTTCTGAGTATTGCACATTTGTTTTTTGAGTATTACTGGGTAAAACTACAAATTATTTGATATCTACTAGAATGGATAATATTCAAAATAATATATATAGAAGTAATCTCAAAACTTCAAATCAATATTGTATTTTTTGAAATGAATAGCTCCAAAGATCTGAGCACAAGAAAATGCCAATGAAAATCTGCTATTAAATTATATATGACAGCGCATGTGCAGATTTTAATTTAAATTGCCGTGGAAATCACATCTGACAACGTTGCAGTCGCTGTCGGAGCAACCCAACAAAGCAGCCAACAAGCAACTCGTCCGACAAAAGCCCCGAAGTCAAAACTCATTGCAAATACACCGAAAACCTTATTTTACGTGTATTAAAATTTTATATATACATATATATATATATATATATTTTATTTTTTGCCTGGGTTGCATTATCGTCTAATTGCATCGCCAGCGCCGCGGACAGCGAAGTCGACGTCGTTGCTTGTGGCATTTGGCGCGTCAACAAACGAGCCGCCAACGCGGACGCCGCTACTAAAGAGCCAGGGTTCAAGTCGCAGCGCCGCCCCCTCCCCCACCAACCCACTCAACGGACCGCAGAGCGAAACCAACCGCCAAACGTTCCATTCATCATTTTTCGTTTAGTGACGCGCGTGCCTCGTGCGGCCCAAATCAACGGCTCTTGTTGTTGTTGTTGTTGTTGTTGTTATTGTTGTTTCATAGATTTTCAAATTGAGACGTCATGATCTTGTCGATTTTGGTCTTGGTCTTGGCCAGATATGCATTTCACGTTGTTGGTGTAAAACTATGAGTACAACATTTATTTTTTGTATAAGGCACAAGCATGCACGCTATATAGCTTATAAGAATCGTATGCTTTAACTTTTGGCTTAAGTATATGAATACTACATAGATCATACATACATAGATCAGTACAAATAGAAATACAAATACAACATATGCAAAATACAACCGAGCTATAAACTAACTTATGTTTTTAGACTAACTGCAGCCTGAATTTTATTCAATTTCATGCTGCTCTGCTGTTAAATATATATTTTTCTTAGATATATATTTTTCTTAGATATATATATTGTTCTGTTAGATACATAATACGTATTCATCGTCCAACATTTTATTTTGTATAAATTCGTGACTGATTCATTTTCTCGTTAAATGCAATACAATTTTATTTTTGGTTTTTATAATTAAGCAGTGCTTTCAAGATGAACGCTTTCGGTATAATTAATAATTATATTTTCTGCATAAACAATGAAAAAATATTGCAAAAAAGCACACAATTATCGAGTTTTCGGGAATTTTATATTAAAAAATATACAACAAACTCATTTAAATAAAAATTTTTAAAGTCTTACATTTATAAAAATTCAATTTCTGTAAGAAATTAAAAAATATCCAAAGAGTTTTCAATAGATAAAAATTAAAAATAAAAATTGTTTTGAATATTACAAATTTTAGAATTTAAGACATATATTGATTGCACTTCAAATTGTGATCCAACATTTTGAATCTTTCTTATTTCTGGTTATTTTTCCGATCCTTACATTACACTTTGAACTGTTCACAATATACTTTTCACTTCTTCTATTTGTAAGTGTCAATTAACATGAAATTGTAAATTATTTGTGACATCCCCGTTTGGAAATATGTTAATCAGTTTTAAACTTTGCTCTTTAATTAATTTAATCTCATGCTCAAAATGATATGAATTTTTTTTTTAGAAACTAATCATCCACAAGTTCTCAATGCACAAAAAGATTGCAATCAAGTGAATGTGCTACAGTAAAAAGATGAAATTTAAATCATAAATTATTTACATCATTATATATAGAAATCTCCAGCAAGTTTAAATATAACATATATAAATAAAATCTTAAAAATCATTTTATATTATATTATTATGGAGCTGCCTTAAGGCAAATCAAAGTTTTTGGTTTACGCCTTTGGTGCAATGAATTTCAAGCGATTTACAGACTTATTGTAGGATAGCTCGAGAGCCAAGTATTTACAGTTTACATTCAACTTGATCAACACAGTTATCGTTCTCGTTATCGTGTTATCGATCAACTAGTAGTGATAGCGCAATTGCTCCACATCGGATGCATCCTCCTCCTCCTCCTCCTCGTCACTGGTCGAGGGCGGCGTCTCCAGATTGGCCACATCCACATCCAGATAATCCTCCTTGGCCTGCAGCAGCTTGTCCATGTACTCCACGATCTCCGTGAAGGGCGGCCGTGCGCTGGCATCAAAGTGCCAGCACTGACGCATCAGAATGTAAATGTTCATCGAGCACTTGGCGGGCTTCTCCATGCGCTGGCCGGACATCAGATAGCTATAGAGCTCCTCGGCGGACATAATCGCCGGATACGGTTGCGCTCCGAACGTCATGATCTCCCAGAGCAGAATGCCATAGGACCAGACATCGCTCTGCGAATCGTAGAATTTCTCCTGCAGCGACTCCGGCGCCATCCACTTGATGGGCAGACGTCCATTGGTGTTCTTGCGATAATAGTCGGTGCTCTGTATATCTCGGGCCAGTCCGAAGTCGGCAATCTTGAGCACATAGTCGTCGCTGACGAGGACATTGCGTGCCGCCAGATCGCGATGGATGCAGCGACGCGAGGCCAGGTAGTCCATGCCGCGTGCTATTTGATGGGCGAACTTGATCAGATCCTTCTCGGTGATCACATGCTGCGGCGCTGGCGGCGCCGGCTGTGAGCTATCCAGCTGCTCCTTGCTGAGCGGCCGATTCTTGTAGAGGAAATCCTTGAGATTGCCATGCGGCGCATACTCAACGATGACGTAGAGCGGCCCGCTCTGGCTGCAGCAGCCCAGCAGATTGATGATGTTGATGTGCCGGCCAATGATCTTCATCACCTCCATTTCGCGCACCAGGCTGGCAATGTCGTCGTCCGTATGCCCCTCTTTAACCATCTTAACAGCGACAATGGCATTGTTCACCTCGGCCATGACGACCCGCCCAAATGCGCCCTCGCCCAGTGTGGCGCCCAACACCAGCTGGCTGCGCGGCAGCTCCCAGTTGGAGTCCAGCGGGAATTCGTATTCGTTGAACGGCGCCGGCTCGTTGCCGCTCTGCAGGACGGTGGTGCGCTGCTTCTCGATGCGCACCACCGGCATTATCATCGTATCCATCGATCCGCTCGAGTCACCCCCACTGGCCGGCTTGTAGATGATCACCTTCTTGGTCCACTGATGCACCGTTTCGATGCGCTGCTTGAGCAGCTTCTCGTGCTTCATCTTGCGCACCGCATACGCCACAAAGATGATGCACAGCAGGATCAGCAGCCCGATCACGGTGATGAATACGTATATCATTCCACTGTCGCGCACCATACTGGTCAGATTCCCCTCGAGCAGCTGCAGGCTGCGCACCACCCGCAAATAGGCGCGACTCGTCGACTGGCCGAGACTGTTGCTCTCGATGCACGTGTACCAGCCCTCCTGATCCTGGGTGACATTTTCGAACTGCAGCCGATCGACGTCTTCGACCAGCTTTGAGCGATTCTCGGAGCACTCGTTCACACTCTTGCAGGGCACAAACATCCAAACCTTCTTGCTGGTCAGATCCGATAGATATTTGCATTCCATTTCGCCGCTGTCGTTGATGAGCAGCGTCAGGTTCGCCGGTCCTTTGAGCAGTATGGGCTTGTGGTTGACCCGATCGCTGACCATTACGTTCATCATGTGGCTGATGCAGCCGAGGGGATTGCACACCCTGCACGTATACTGATCGGAATCCTCCGGCACCAGGTCATCCATGGTTATCTGCCACTTGCTCTTGCGATAGCTGCCATAGGTGCGCGTCCAGTCCTTGTTCCCGTCGCGGAACCACGTGATATTCGGCTCCGGATTGCCCACCGCCTGACAGTTCAGCGACAGCGTCGAGCCCGAGGGTCGTGTGTACAGTGGACTCATGCGTTTTCGGTTCTTGAAACGTGGCGAAAACTGTTGCTTGACATCGGTGGCGCCACCAATGCCGCTGCTGCCCGAGCCATCGCCAGCCAGGCTGCCCTTATCATCCTCGTCCGCCTCCTCATCCTCCTCGGCATTGAGATTGTTTTGGCTGTTGCTTGCAGTGTTGTTGCTGTTGCTGCTGCTGGGTGAGTTGTCTGTAAGCTCCTGTGAACTGGACGCCGGCGCTCGCCGCGCTGTGGCGCCCCAGCAACCTAAAAGCAGGAACAACAACAACAACAAGTTGGTGGACATTTTTGTGGCTGCGTCTAACGCTGGCAACACTTCTCCAACAACTGGCAGAGCCGAGTTTCCCTGCTGTTTGTGGTATTTATTTTTGTAACTGTATCTTGGAGTGGCACTCCAACCCCAATTGCAACTCCGACTGCGACTCCTGTCTCGTTGTTGTCTCCTCGAATGTGGTCGACTTTAGTGCAACAACTGCAACAACTTCGTGTGTCGCATGTGCTGTTGTTGTTGTTGTCGCTGTTTTTTATTCACCGGAAATTCACTTTAGCCGAGCAAACGCTCACTTTACTCTCTCGCTCTCTCTTGCGCTCTCTTTCTCCACCCTCGCGATCAGATCACTGATCTCTTCTAGTATTTTTCTTTTTTTTCTAATTTATGATGGAAATAACAACAGTTGCCGCTGGCTCAACATGTGTGTGTGTCTGTGTTTGGGTGTGTGCGGCAACTTTGAAGTATCAGAATCGGATGCTGCGATCCGTTGATGATCACCTTGCAAGTAACGGAAATACACTTCCAAATAGTATGCACTCATGGATTCTTAATTATTGTCGCTTGTGGCCTGTGATTTATTTAGTGCGCTGATGGATTTATGGCAGCCATGTTTGCCACAACGACATCTCACTGCCAGTTGGGGGCACGATCATCGGCGTGGGCGTGGTGCATTTAATAGATCATACAGCGGCTGCCTGGAATGACTGCAACACCTGGAAAATATGCAGACGATTAGATTTATGCGTGTTTCCGTTCGCCTCCAAATGTGTTACTTATTTTTACAATTTAACTCAAAAACTGATCAAGCGATCGCGACATGTAAGTGGGGGAAAAAGGGGGAAGAAACCGCAAACAAGTGCAGCATTTGTATTGCATACCCAAACACATACGTATCTTTGTGTGTATCAACGGATAGAGGGGGGCGCCAGGCAGCCAGAGATATGTAAATATGGGGGAGACGTTCCAGAACAGCTTAAAGATCCGCAGAGCAAAACAAAATTTTGACTCGCACATCCGCTCAGCCGGAAAATTGAAATCCAGACAACTTTTTCTTTCAAATTTGATTATATTTTTATTTATTTTTTTTTGCTATAAACGAAATGGTTTTCACACGAAAATGGTAAAATTCCTGATCGCTTTTTTTGTATATAAACATTTCCATTATTTTGTGTACTTTGTGAAAATTTATGATTTTTGCAAACTTTTTTGCGCACTTATTGAATTCTCTGCTTGCCAATTAATTTTGCAGACTAAAGCACTGAGATTTTTATACGCTGAAACTTTGATTAAAAGCCATTTACATTTTGGCAAGGCTTAATTAAAATGTCGCGCACATTTCCGCTGAGCTTTTTTTTCATTCTCTCGTTTTCGTTTTTTTGAAGCGCGTGCCGGACAAATTGAAAGCCCTATAAAGAAATGAGCTCACATTGCCAGATTTGCGTAGTTAAGATGTATAGCAAATATATTTTAAATAAAACACACACAGCTTTTTGTTTTTAAAATAGCTTTACGACTAACGGTTACTATATAAAAACAGATGTCTCCACATATATATAAAATCAATAAAATTGTGCTTTAATGCTGTCACTTTTATTGGGGTCTATTAAAATGGAACGATTCGTAACGGCTTTTTGAAGCCCGCAGCAAATGCAAAATAGTTTTGCCCTTCTATTACAAATATTTTAACTAAACGATTATCTGTGTATATACATATATATGTATATATTATGTAGTAGAGAGCAGGAACTGAGGGACGTTGATTACCTGCAAGTACTTGGTACAGCTACAGCTGCATGTAGTTCATTTAGATGGCAGCAACTTTTCGATAATGTTCTATTTTTTGCACAAAACACAGATACAGATACACACACACCTACATAGAACAGTAGCACTCGTCTATATGGCGTTGAGGGTGCGATATATATTGCGTTATTCTCCGATCTTTTAGCGCGCGTTTCGCGTTGTGAATTTCCGCAGCGCTGCTCGAAAACTGTTCTAAATTCAGCAGAGACGACTTTGTAGTGTGTCGTGAGGCCAGACACAGAGGCCGCTCTGCTCCTACGCTCAACAGCACAATACAAAATACAAAATAAAACCAACTGCGCGTCCTACTCGGCGCAACTGCGACTGCGACTGCGCCTCAAACGACTCAATTTAGCGGCCCTGTTATTTTCACTTTATTTTATTTGACTTTTTTTTGGCCGTTAAATTCAATGTTTCTTGCTGTTGTCGGAGTGAACATTCAGTGCCCAGTTTCCAGTTGTGCTGGGTATTTTTGCCGGGTGGGCATTCAAATGTCGTTGGCTGTTGATTCCCGCATCTTTTGCGCCTTTTCGCTTTCAGACACAGCCTTAATTTTTCACATATGCGTGTCGATGCACTCTCCCTCTCTCTCTCTCTCTCTCTCTCTCTCTTTCTCTGTATATGTGGCATGCTCACTCCCGCTATCGCTCTCGCTTAATTAAAACAGACACAGGCGCTCTCAATGTGCTCTTCTCTGATCTTTCCAGCCCACATATGTGCCGCAGAGGCAACAAAAATTAAAAGAAATTAAAAACAAACACTAAGAATGGCATGTATTCGACTAAGAGATATCCTCTAGAGCGTAATGTGATGTGTGCTGTTTTAAAATCATACAAAAAAATTTCTAAGGATTATTTATTAAAGACTATATATTCAACTAAGACATAACATATCAATTCAAAAAAATATTTATATATACATATATTTGTTAGCTACTTACATACGATTTTAATTGAGGTGAACCAATAAAAAATTTAGCTATTTATCCTACTCGACAGTAAAAGAAATAAATTTCCAAAAAAAACTACATAAACAATGCAAATAATAATACAAAAAAAAATACGATTAATAAGAATCGTAATAATAATAAAAACAACAATTCAAATTATCGCACCTGTGCATAACAGGATTTTATCCCTATACAGTCTCCATACACAAATACTTTCCTATCATCATTTAATTTAAGTTTAGTTAAGTAATTGGATATCTATATTAATATTTGCTCTATTTTAAAAATATTAAGTTAAATATCTGTTTTATTACCATAACACTTTAGCACACCCCTCAGTTTGCTTTTATAACCATAATTTATTAAAATAGACAGTTGTACTAGTTTTACAGGGTATGCAAATATTGTTTTAAGTTGTTTTCTTCGCCCCGCGAGCCACCAGCCGTTTGCCCTCATCCCCTTTTAAAACAGATCGTGGCGACCGTTTTGGAGTACCCGTTCGAGACAAGGGAAAATATTGTTTCGAGTCGCATTTGGTGAGCTATTGTTGTCATTCGGACTCGGAGGGACTCGTGTTGCCGCGCCCTGTCTGACATGTGGGCACAACATCAACATCAGCATCAGCATCATCTTCATCATCATCGTATTCATCCACAGCCATAGGCGGGACTGGGCTTTTTACCTACAATATAGCCTGACTCTCGAGTTCGTGCCACATGTGTTGCATGTGTTGCATCTGCAGCGTATGTACTACACTGGAAGACGCTCATCGCACGAGTCTGGAAATATCGTACGGAAGGGTTGCCAGCCACGAGTTTTCCGTTCACGTCAGTCAAAAAAAAAAACATTTTTTTTTAAAAAAAACCATCTTTTGACCTTCGTACCATACTTGACTTTTAGGTAATATATTTCCTTCCCTGGCCAAAAATAGGCACTCAATTTGCAATATTTGCCAAATAAACAAAATTCGTGTACAAAAAAAAAATATTTTTTGCTAACAATTGAATGCCACTGGTTGGAATTGGCTAGTGTTTATTCAAGTTCAAATCAATTTCAAATATTTCACAGCCACATAGAAAAATACTTTTCGTATACTTATATCAAAGAGAAAACAAGTAAGAACGCTGCAGTCGGGCGTTACCGATTGCGTTATACTCGTTCACGTTCTTCTTGGGTGACTTTAGCATTAAAACTGTGAGAGCTTTCGATTTTTGCGATTTGCGGGTGTGGGATTTGGCGTAGGAGGTGGAAGGGGGGGGAGTCGTCGCCGATATTTAAAGCAGGTGACCAGTTATCTACCTTCCAAATTTGTTAACTTTAGCTTAAAAACCGTGAGAGATAAGGCATATCCGATTTTAAAGGGCGGGGGCGATAGGGGGCATTCTAGTGGGCGTGGTCGAAATGTCAAGATCACAGCTTTTGGGGGAGGTCTCCAGCTATCTACATACCAAATTTGGTGTCCCTAGCTTTAAAACTATGCGAGATATTCCTTTTTTGCGGCTTGTGGGGCCGGGAGGGAGAGGGTAGGGTCGTGGCCAGAAATTTTTTCTGTAACATCTGCGGAAGCTTCTTAGTAATATATATCCCAAATTCGGTGACTCTAGTTCAAAAACTGTGAGAGATTTAGGCATTTCCAAATTTTTTAGGGCGGGGGCACTGAGGGCTTTCTAGTGGGCGTGGCCGAGATATCCGAAGTGCAATCTGTGGGGGAGGCTACCAGCTATCTACATACCAAATTTGGTGGCTTTATCTTAAAAATTGTGGGAGATATACACGTGTTATCGATTTGCGATTTGAGGTGTATCGACATGTTATCGAATTACCAGCCTTCCAGTGGGCGTGGCACAAAAATCTTAACACTTTGTCTGAAGAGGATAACTACAAGTATATATCCAAAGTTTCAAGTCTCTATCTTTAATAGCGCCGAAAAAAGTTGCGTTCATCTGGATAGACGGACAACATGACGGACATTGCACAAACCCAATATACTAGTTTCACTTCGTGAAAGAGTATAACAGCAAGAACAACAACAACAACAACAACACGACTGTGCAATTCGCAATGGCTCGTTGCAAGCGAATACGTGAGAAATTCGAAGGTTATTAACTTACTCAGGTGTGTCTGCCGTTGTGTATACCCTACATGTAAGTAGAACAACAATACAGTGCAGCTCAATTGCTAAGCAAACGCATCTGGAGCAATCCCCACAGAAATGGAACAGTTGTGCGACTGCCAAAGCCAACAAAGCAGCAGCTAAAACAGAAGCACAGAAGCTGCCTCGACAGAGACTGGCCAAATACTACACAACGTATGCCCATCGTACTCTTTAACTTCAACTACAGACAGATCATTTAGAATGTTTGTTTATGCGGCCGAAAAATATTGCATGTTCATATCGGTATAATGCCGACGCCTCGGCCGACATATACGTACGTGTTGATAAACACACGCGCTGTTGGAGAAATTAAGTAAAAAATTCATGGGAAAAAGAGCCAAATACCAGACTGCTAGTTACTGTATGTAATGTGTTTGCTGTACAGTAATTGCTCGAAAAATGAAACTTTCAGTAAATATAAAAAATCGGCAAGGTATAAAAATATATCCGGCATCTGTATTAAATCTTCGGCACATCAAAACCAACTAAAGTTTATAGCTTTTTATTTTTTTAAATACTTTTAAATGTAAAGTTTAAATGTTTGTAACTTGCTTATTAATATATTTCATTATTTATATGATTTTAAAATTTACTTTTATACATTTATTAAATTAATTCATTATTAAAACCATTTTTTTAAATTTTGGGGCTACCTCTTAATTCGAAGCGTTATCATTTGCGACTACTGTACTCGAAAAAGATGCTTTCAATTTGGTCATAAAGCATAAAATTTGTGGCTTGAGCCATAAATGGGGGCACTGCTGCAGTGCCCCAATGGGGTTGAGGCATAAAAAATAGTAAAACAGTTTTGATAATTGAACGATTGACTGCGGACTCGCACACAATATAAACAACACAAATTGGACCGGGCACAATAGTTGCCATTTATTTACCCCAGTCCAGCACAAAAAGAATACAAATAAAACGGGTTAAAAAGTCAAATTGCTGTGCGGTCAATCAAAAAGTGGTCTAAACAAATAATTTGCGCAATTACGCAAGTGAAAAGCGAAAACAACAAGAGCAATACTAAAAACAAAGCAACAACAAAGAACTATTTTAAATATAGTGTATTTTTCTATAGTATATTGAGCAACTTACCTTAGAATTTGTTTTGTTGAGATTCCTCAGCCGATCGTATCCAATATATATACATATATATGTGTACATATATATTTATGTATTATCTACGCCTTAAATTATTGTAAACTTTTACTTGTGCAACACGTTTTGTTTTCCTTTTGGCTTATACCTATAATATTTACGATATTTATTCAGCGCTTTTAGCGTTCCACTTAAAATTCCAGAAGTATTTTCATGCCACTTTGGCAGCGCACAAAACACACTCGCAGCACGATAAATTCTTTTGAATAACTATTACGAATTGATGTATGTGTATTTATTATTAATAATTGTTGCACATTATGCTAACGGTGCACTCGGTTCCATACGGTTCGGTTTGATGCGATTCGGTTTAGTTGGGCTCGGTTCGAGACGTAACTGTAACTGTGCCTGTTGTCAGATCGCAACTAAAATATACTCAGCGCTCGACAAATAAATCTCTTCAATTGAATGAGGGCCAGAACTAAAACGAATACAACGCGAGTGGCCGTCGTCCCCCTGGTTGAGTATTTGCTGGAATACGGCTCTTCATAAACAAAATGTGCGGCACACACTCACAAACACACAACACTCGGCACACATTGTATAATCCACAAAACATGTGTCGAAAGAGGCGGGAGCGTGGACCAAGGGGCTGTCACACACACACACACACACACACATACACACACATGTGTGTGTTGCGATGTTGCGATGCTGCGGCCTTCCCTTGGAAAGTGAAATGTAATTGAGCGCTTTTCTAAATT
Source organism: Drosophila nigromelanica (assembly GCA_004149465.1). Lineage (NCBI taxonomy): Eukaryota > Metazoa > Arthropoda > Insecta > Diptera > Drosophilidae > Drosophila > Drosophila nigromelanica. The sequence continues at coordinate 5,739 of SCDS01000328.1, read as the reverse complement.
TGTACAGAAATTGAGTCGAAAATAAAATGAACTGAATTAACTCAACGAACATTGCAGAACGCAGACGGTTCCAAATGTTGCATAGTTTTATGCGCCCAAATAAATTCAAATTGCAAAGAAATGTGTTCGAAAATACTTTTGTGTTTTCGTTATTTTCCAGACAGCACCTAATATTTAATTCGTCGATAGCGTCGATGTTATCTTATGAGAACTATTCACTTTTTAAATCTGATTATCCCAAAAAGAAAACGAAACCAGTTCAACCAGTTGAATTGTTTCGAGTCTAAACATCTTAAATTTAAATACAATTTTGGAGAATTGTGTAATCAGACAACTATATTTATTATTATACTCGTTCACCGAGTGAAACTGGTATACTGGGTTTGTGCAATGTACGTCATGTTGTCCGTCCGGATAAACGCAACTTTTTTCGGCGCTATTGAAGATAGACTTAAAACAATGGAAATATACTTGTAGTTATCCTCTTCAGACAAAGTGTTAAGATTTTTGTGCCATGCCCACTCGGACAAATTCCATTCCCACAAATTTAAAGATAGAGTCACCAAAATTTGGACATGTAAAGCTCTCGAACCATAGGTCTCATATGTGAAATAAATTAAATTTAAGAATTAAAATTACTGAATTTATAGCTTTTTTAATTTAAGCAATTAAAGAACAGAATATTAGCTTGGGTTATCAGCTTGGGTAAGTTTCTTTTATAGGAACAAGCAGTTTTAAAATTATTTATTATTATTATTTTACCACTACATCAAGTAGATGAAGTGCCAAATGCCAGGCAAGGATGATATTTTATAATTTGTTTAGAAAATTATGTTGGAAAAACATTTTTATATGTGTAAGAACTAAAGTACGGTACTTAAAGATAAGGACAACAAGTTGTTTATAAAAATTTGGTAAACACTATAATTATCTTTAAATTATGTATGATTTTAAAAATCAAATTTGTTAAAGAATTTTCATAATTGGAAGAGTGTTTAAACATCAATTGGTTATATTCTAAGACTTTTAGACAGTAATCAACTGCCCAACAAGCCTTTAAATTTATGGCGGACTTCACGCCGCATTCCGCATGTTAGCCCTGAAGTTGTATCGAAATGGGATTCATTAGCTGCGACAATACGGCACTAAGTAAGTTACCAGTTATTAATTATGGGCTACTTAGCCAGGCTGAAATGCACAGGTACAGTCGCATGCCCAGTAGCCAAGCCAAAAAAAAAAGAAGGAAACAAAAACACAGTTCGAGTCGCCGAAGAAAGCCGTCTAATGAAAAGACACTCAAGAGCCACAAAGCGCACACGCTGCGAACCCCAACAAGACAATGGGCAATCGTGAAAGGGTTGCCAACAATAGGAAAACAAAAAAAAAAAAAAAAATGAAAAAAATTATAAGAATAAACCTAGAAAACAATTAACGATTATTGGCTGTCAATTATGTGGAGGCCCCGCTTTGTGCCAAATGGCGTTACGCATGGCTGATTAATTGATGGCTAACTAGTTGGTGCCTGCCGGTTACACTTAGCGACTTTTATTCTCTACTTTGTAGATTTTGAACTTTTTTTTTGTTGTATTTCCATATGCGTTTGTTTACGGCCCCGTAAAGCGACCAGCACCCCACCAATGTACGGTCATAATACTTAAATTTTATGCACTCAACCCGGTACTCAGCTGCAGGGGCAAACGCAGCGGCTGCAGGGGAGGCCAGTTATGAGTCGTATCGCACTGGCTTCCGTATATGCTTCTCAATTTGGCTAACAGGCCCGGCAAAAGTTGTTGGCATTTCGTACATAGATATAAATTTTCAAAATTGGCTCAGCGCAGCCTGGGAGCGGGAGCTGCAATTGCAAACGGGACAAAAAAAACATGAAAAACAAATATTCAACTGACATTGGCTTCTAAGCGGGTTTGCGACACGATCCACAAGTTCCGCCGCAGTTTGTCGATGATCGTCGAAGATCGGCAACGATCTCGTGCAGTGCAGCCAAACAGCATAAAGTTAATTGCTAATATGATTAATTGCACATTAACATGAAGTTTTATGGCCAATTATATGCAAAATATGCCACGTTTGCCAATTGCTACAATTCCATCTGCCTGGGAATTTCACTGACAAACAAATCTGATCCGAGGATACGAAAAGACTTAAATTTGCCTCAGGAACAGTTTATTGAATGTTTTCAATTTTCACAGTTTACAATTTTCTTTAATAATCGCAAAGATAAGAAATTAATGGAAAATTCAATTAGACTGCCTGGAAATCTTACTTTTATTGGAAACACCTAAATTATTATGCGATCTTATACAGTTTAATAATAAGAAGCCTAACATAATATTCTACATTAGCTGTTGGAAAACTTGTTTTTAGTTTCAATAAATTTCAACAAGTTTCCCAAAGGTGCATTGAAAGTATCTATAGAATTAATGGTTTTTATAAAATAAAAAAGGTTAATATAACTATTTTTGAAATACTACATCCACTTTTATTTTTTAAGCACAGTTTTAGGTATACATCTATATATTTTTCAGTGGCTTCAGAAAGCAGATTCAGATTCCGCTTTGAACCCGATTTCCAGGTCCAGACATTTTATTAAATCATAAACTGCCTCAAAATCTCAATTATTTTATAACAGAAGGTTTTCCAATCTATTGTGAATCGAGGACAACCCAGCCTAACCTAAACAATGTCATCAAATTATCATATAGAATTTAGTTACCTTCAATAGACGAATCGAATGTAAAGAATCTTATTAGAGTTTAAAGAAGACATTCTGTATCTGGATAAACATCTAGCCAAATCGTAATTTTGCAGTAGCTTTTAACTAACTTAACAGCGTTCTTTTCGCTCGTGGAGATCGCAATCGTTTCAAGCTCTCGAGACAATGTCAATAACTTGCCATAATTTATGCAAAACTATGCGTCGCAATTTGGCGTCATCGAGTGGGTGCTTCAGTTATCTTTCTCTCTCTCTCCCTCTCACCCCCACCTGGCCCAGTCACTATCTTACTCGCACTCGCTGAAATGGTTTCCATTTCAGTTTCGATTTCAGATGATGCGGGCCTGAAAAGCCAATAAAAATGCAATGTTGCCTGCAGTCAAAACAAAGCGCAAATCACATTTCAAATCACTCAAAACTATTGAGATTTGAATTTGAATTATTGGCCCGGCGAGAGTCCAAGAGTGTATCTGTGCAACTATGCCGCCCCATCCCCCCTTCCCATTCACCGACTGCCATCAAACGTAGCTTGACTACGTTTCCGGTCTTAAATCTTGAGCGCGTTGAGCTAATCATAACTTACAATGTGGTCCGGCTATTTGACAGGCACAGACCGGCCACAGCCCCGTTTCCAAGAGGATCATGGATCATGTTTGCTGTTGTTGTTATTTATGTTGTTGTTGTTGTTGCTGTTGTTGTTGGGGCTTGAGGCTGGCAAGCTGTGCGAGCTGTCAATGAACTTGTACGCTTTTGATTGATTTATATTGTGTTGTTGCTGTAGCATATGAATATGTATGTGCATTTGTATCTATGTAGCTGACATGCCTGTACACTCTAAAAAATAGACAAGAATTTCGTGATCAAATCGAGTAAAAATGATCTTTCATTCAAAACTTGTTTCACAGCATATCTCGAAAAAAGTATATTTTATTAAAAATATATTTCACTTAATCCAATATAAATTCCAATCGGACAGTTTAAAATATCAAGAATGAATTTTACACAATTCAATTTTAAGAATAAGCTAAATAAATCTATTAAATTGAATTATGAACGATACTTTCTTCGAGTGTATTAATGCCGTTAATGGTAAATCAGCTTAGCAGGCGCGAGACCCTTATTGATATCTTGTTTTCATCGCCGAAAAAACAAACCAAAGAGTTCTGTGCGCCGCATCTAATGAAAGGTGTATTAATTATATTAGATAGATAGATATCTAAGCAACACGATCTCTAAAGCAGCCACCGGCTTTGCCTTGGCCTTTGGTTAAGTCGTGGCCCAGCGGCGAACGCTGCACTAGGCCATAATTTAAAGCCGCCTGGGAGGATGCTGCCGCTGCTGCGTTGCCATAAAACTGGCGCTTAAAAGCGCGTTTTAGCAGACCCCTGGCCGGATTGGGCTTGGCGCGGGCGTGGCCGCAGCCTCGATGCTCAGGCTCAGACCGAAGCTCAAGCCCGTCCTTTGGCCGGGTCTGGGCCATAATGCCTAATAATAATCATGTGCTGTAATTGACGATTTATGCTAAGCCCAATATAATTTACGCCGCTGGAAACGTTAAGGCGGCGCCCCCACGCCTCAACCAAAATGGGTGGGGAGGGGGAGGAGAGACCAACAACAACAGCGAGGCGCATAAATCATAACTGCACCTGGTCCCAGATCCGCTGGCACCAACTGCTATATCAGCCGGCTACTGGCGGCCAACTCAACAAAATTCCCACACACGCCGGCCATGTAAGTTAGGCATTGTACATACATTCAAATACATACAGGGTACTTAGAATGTCGGGCAGGTTACACAATGCAAAAAGCATTTGCTCAAGCCAAACAGCAAAGCAAATGTAAATAAACGAAGTTCTAATACCCTTAGACAGACTAAAATATATGTGAATGGCTGGCGCATTAATATAAAATCATTTTTGCTAAATGCATTTAAATAAAACGAACTAAATTTAATCAACATAAAGCATTTATAAGGTAGAACTGCTTTCAGCCCAGTGCTTTAAAATAAACTAATGTTAAGCAATTTTTTTTACTGAATATATAAATTTTCAAACCCCATTTGAGTATTTTTAAAATAATTAATTGCTTTATTTAGGAGTGTGCAACAATTGCAAATAAAATAAATCAAAATATGAAACAATAGAGAAATATTAAAAAAAAATCTACTTAAAATAGATATATACATATATACTATATAAAATGTATTGAAATTATATATATAATATATAAAGATGCGAGGTATCAAAAATAAAAATAAATATATACAAAAATAGCCACTTTTATTATTAAATTATTTACTAAAATGTTTAATTCGTTTATATTTTTTGTATCAAAATATAAGATTTATTGATAAGAATAGTTTTAGTAACCAATGAGTTTAATTTTAAATTAATTTTATATACAATTCTTACACAAAATGATTTCAATTTGTTAGAAAATAAGGAAAACTATAAATATTATGATACAAAATTAATGGCTTGTCTTTGGCTAATAACTAAGTTCTTTTAGAGCCTTTTCTCGCGATTATATTACATAATATTACTAGTGATTTTCCACATCTGCCAAAGTTCCGAATTTTTCCCAAATTTCCGCAGTCGAACAAAGCGCTTGTATGAATCAAAATACCCTTTGCTGTTTGATCTTTATAAAAAAAAACAAAAAGTGTTGGCACGCAAATTTATTGTTGTCTGTTGGTCGAAACCGATTTTGCGATTCGCGTTTTGCGTTCCTCGATCCGCGATCCATTCCACAAAAGGCTACCGTATTTGCTGTCAGACGGCGGCGTTGCCAGGCCGCCTGTTGGCCTGCGTGCCAGTTTGTCTGGCATTTGGGCAGGCCTTCCAAAAACGTCGCTGACATAACTGTACCCAACTGGCAGCCGTTGACTCGAGCGGGACCCGCGGGGCCACCTAAATGCGTGCCCACACCATGCACACATGCACACACACACACACACACACACACACACACACACACACACACACACACACACACACACACACACACACA
>SCDS01000327.1:66462-109333 GCA_004149465.1 Drosophila nigromelanica | reverse complement strand
ATTAATTTGACATTTAAATCTGACAACCGATTTTTTGGTCGAAATTCATGTAAAAATTTCGACCCTCAATACCCATATGGACATTGGTCGAAATTTCAAACTTCTCTAACTTTGCCAAAACTCAACCGATTTTCATGAACAATAGCTTTTTGTTCATGATTTTATATCTAAATTAATTTGACATTTAAATCTGACAACCGATTTTTTGGTCGAAATTCATGTAAAAATTTTGACCCTCATTATCCATATTGACATTAGTCGAAATTTCAAACTTCTCTAACTTTGCCAAAACTCAACCGATTTTCATGAGGAATAGCTTTTTGTTCATAATTTTTTATCTAGTTTTATTTGACATTTAAATCTGACAACCGATTTTTTGGTCGAAATTCATGTAAAAATTGTACCGTGTAATTTCTATATAGACTTTAGTCGAAATTTGAAACTTCTCTAGCTTTGCCAAAACTCAACCGATTTTCAAGAGGAATAGCTTTTTGTTCATGATTTTATATCTAAATTAATTTGGCATTTAAATCTGACAACCGAATTTTTGATCGTAATTCACGTAAAAATTGTATACTTTAATTTCCATATGGAATTGGTCGAAATTTCAAACTTCTCTAAAATGGCCGAAACTCAACGGATTTTCACGAGGAATAGCTTTTGGATAATGGTTTTATTTCTAGATTAATTCTAAATTTAAATCTGAAAACCGAAGTATTCGTCGATGTTCATGTAACATTTTTGCAATAACTCTGGTGAAACTCAACAGATATACATATATTGAATAGATTTTTCGTCATGGTTTTGTTTCTACAAAAATACCAATTTCAAATTCATTCAAATTTTTAAATTGTTGTTTTGCTCATGTTGGGCACAGCGTATCTCCAAGTCGCGTTCTTTCCTTGTTTCTTTTCTCATGCAAGTAGCGCTGAGATTTCAACAAGTGCTCTTCAGCATTTGCGGCAACTCCGACGATTTTCCAATAATTTTGCGCTGATTATTTGGCTGCCGAATCGAGCTCCGGCAGAAGCAGCAGGGCATCCTTAGCTGCAGCTCTGCTCCATCATCATCAGCAGCAGCAGCAACAGCAGCATGGGCATGATGATGATCATGATCATCAGATCGTCGTCGTCATCGTTGTGTCGTCATTATGGCAATTTCGTGGCCGTCGCTTGATTTAGCGCCATTGGAGCCCAGTTGCAGTGGTGCCCGCTGTGGTTGTTGTTGTTGTGGTTGTGGTTGTTGTTGCTGCTAGTTGTTTGTATTTAAATTTTTGTTGTTGCTGCTCCTCTTCGGCGGCTGCTGCCATTAAACTGAGTTGTTGGCTGCGCACAATTGACAGCACAGGCGCATGAAAATTTAAATTATGGCTCCTCGATGCGCCTCAGCCATTTGTGCTATGTGCTACCTATTTGCTGAAAGGAATCAAACTGCAACTGCAACTGCAGCAGCAACCAAATGTGTCTTGGCATTTGCTCCGTGTGTATTCGTATTTTATATAGCCATAGATTAAGTTGCTGCGATTTCGCGATGATGGCTCGAATGTTGGCAACGTGATTTGCCATTTAACCAAAAGATAGTCAAGTAGAAATAACTTCTCTACTAAATAAATATATAATTATATTAATTTAAATTATAAAGTGCATTTTGTGATCTCTAAACGTGTAACCAAACAACTTAAACGACAATCCAAATTAAAAGCTTCTTATCTTCGCTCAGATTTGGCCAAAGGATTCCATCTTCTATGAAATGGGCTTTCAGGGAATACCGAAATGTGTTAAGATATGCAGGAGCCGTCAGCACGATACAAGGAATGAATCTGACGCTGGCCCAAATGGATTTGGGTCCAATAATTTCAAGAATTGACACAAACTTAATAAATCACTCAGAGGCAACCGAAATGTTAGCGAGGGACAAGGACAAGAGCCTGGCATGAGCGAGTCGTGCAATACTTGTTGGCTGTCAGGATCGGTAACGTTTTCGGTAAGTTACTCGGTGCCGTTCTGGGGACCCTGAGCACAATCCACACGGCCACAGCACAGACTAAATGACCCATTGTTTTTTTCTGTTTTTTTTTTTTTTTTTTTTTGTTTTTTTTTTTTTTTTTTTGTGTACGGTTCCTAAACAATCGACTGCAGCCGAAACAAAGGACCTGGCCCAAGATCAGCGCCTACAAGTCAGGAGACAATCGATCGGACGAGGCTGCAGATCTGTCGCTTCGACAAATATCGCGCATGAATATTTAAAAGTTTTTCGCCAAAAAAAAAATAAACAACAAAAAAAAAACAAAAGGATTCAGTTTTTGAGTTGAATATTTATGGCTGTCAGTTTGGATCTTTCATTGGAATTGCCATGCAAATCATTTTCAAAATAAGTTATGATGACGCGGAAAACATTCATTAAATATTCAATGTTAAAAATCGAATCGAAATCCAACTTAAATTCCAAAAGTAACTAAATGAAGTGATAAGAATGCAAGTTGTAAATCGCAGTGCTTATCTGTAAAAGTACTTTTAAACAATTTACTGGCAATCGTTCAAATAGTCAACATATTGTATTCGTATATACATATGTATATAGGGATTAAACACCTTGCTGAGTCACGTGTCGGAAGCTCGAAGTGGGTGCCAATCATAGTTCGGATTTACGATCATTCTACTGAAATACGAATAATACACCCATTGACATCGGGTCTGGCTTGTAAATATATCAGGGGCTATCAATATGCGTTGATTGATTTATAAGGTTTTAATCGTTGCTGATCATATTTCTTAGTGGTTTATTTTCATTGCAGCAGATTAGATTAAAATTGTTTTTGAAATCGTTTTGCACTACAACTGTTATTGTTAATACACTCAGCTGATAATAAGAAAATATATTATAAGTAGTATTGGAACAGGTTAGTTCTCTTTCACGTGCGATCTTTGTTTATTTTCCAATGAAAAATTAATCATAATCGATTTATAAGAAACTTGCTAATCAAGCTTAAGCTAAAACAATGAGTAAACGTTTTTATGAATATATATGTATATATATTTTTATGCAAAACTAGGTAGGACACTTCTTAAGTTTGTATCTTTTATAAATTCAAAATATCCAAGCTAAATTAAAATAGTATTACTAAATTTTGGAAACAAATATATTTGTATTACCATATAATATATTTTATTCTAAGTTTTTTAAGAAACCGAATATCTAAATTTAATTTTAATTAACCTGGCTTTGAATGTAGTTGAAAATAAAATATTTTTTGATCCCAATATCTTACCACGTTTACCAGGTGGGCCCTGTCGGCTGCTCGAAGTACTTTAACCAAATTCTTCATGTCGCCACATATTCTAATAAGCGCAAAAATATCTTCTAATTAAAAGAAATTGCTGAACATGCTTTGCGGATAGCTCAGCAATTTAGCAGTTTTCTTGTTGTTGCTGTTGTTGTTGTTGTGTGGTGTGCATCGAATGAATCAGCCAGACTCCAGATATGGCTGCAGCGTTGACGACCACGACGAGGCGAACATTGAGAACGATGATGGGGAAGCAGCCACAAGATGGAGTGGAGCACTGGATGGACTGAGAATGGGAGAGGAATGCGGGGGGGGAGGGGGGTTGTTGGTGGCTGATGGCGGGGGTTGTGTGTGAGTGCGCGCGCATTTAAAACAAGTTCAAGATGCAAACAATGGATCATTATCCAGATACAAAAAGCAGAAGAAGAGCGAAACAGATACAATCGAGCGCAATCGCCAGCGAGGCAGCCAAGCGACCAAGCGGCCAAGCATTCCCATAGGTTACACGAGATGCCTGTCTCAGAGTCCAGCGAGCAGGGCAACTGGGCAACTGTTAGGCTGGGCAGACTGGGAGACTGGGCTGTGTGAGAGCAGCTTGAAGGGGGCATCGGATCGTAGCTTCGATGGCTCTTGTTGTTTATTGATTACACGCTTTTTGGGGAATGCGATGCATTGCCAATGCGATGCAATGGTGGGCAGCGACTGCGACAGCGACTGCGACTGCGACTCTGGCTTTCGATCTGGCTTCGGCCGTGGACCCAGTTGCCATAATGGTGCGGATGCCAACGGCTGCAACATGCGCCTGTCATGCGATCGCCGCCAGAACATAACATCCATTACAGCGGATCGGACCGAGACGAGGACGATGGAGACGATGCGACGATGGAAACGATGGAGACGATGGAGACGATGGCGAATGCGACGCTTACGATTGTCGATGCGATTGGGGACCGGCTTCGCTGGTGGAGCAGCGCGCAATATGAAATTCAATGCCACATTTGCAGCATGAACTAGAAAATAAGCAAATAAAAATGCAACTCCAACGATGGCGACAAACAAAATGCCCTATCTTGAAAATTTGTGAGCGCAAATGAAAATTGTTTACAATTTATGTGCATACAAAAAAGCTCATAATATTGTATATTTGATTAAAAGCTCAAGCGCATTATTTTTTAAAGAACTAAAAATAAACTTCATAGTTTGTTAATGCAAAAAGCTTTAAAAGTACATGAAAGCTCACGCATTAATATAAATCTTTTATTTATAAAATTAATCTGTTTGTAAATACAATTCAATAATTTTAACAATGATATTTAGAATATATTGACTCCGCAGAATTAATCTGATACTTAAGTAAATTGTTTTATTTATGAAAAAAAAATTGTAATTTAAAATCATTGTTGAATGTAAGCAACCTATCCGCTGTGCTACCTAAAGGGTATATTTCTACAATGCAGCATAGTTCTATGCCTCCTGTGCATTTAAATACAAAATATCAAAATTAGCATTTGTAACAATGGCGAATTGGCCAGAAAATAATGGAACTGACCTGGCATAACCGACGACGATCTTGGCCACGGCATCGGCTGCATCGCTGGGCTCGTAAATCAGACATGAAGAGGCCAGACCCATGGCCAGAGGCAGCAGCCAATGCGGTTAACGGGTTGGAGGGGGGCGGGAGTGGGGTGGGGTGGAGTGCGGGGTGCGGGGTGCGGGTGTTGGCTGCCACGACAATTGCACCAAATTCTGCACTGGCAATGGTCAATGTGTGATGTCGTCTGTGACGACGACGGCGACAACATTTACAACGGGAGCAGGCTACAGGTCGTACAACAACCAGGACGACCACAACAGCAACAACAACAGCAACAACAACGCGAGCAGGAGAAACAGCAACAACCGCTCGCGATTGGCACAAAAAGCGCTGCTCAAAGGCCAATCGGCCGTGACTACAACGACAGCGACAACAACAGCAACATCAACAGCAACAACAACAACATTTTGTGCAACATTTGTATATCGCATTGCAGGTTTATGCTACTTCCACGCCATATTTGTATCTCAACTTTTGCGACCTGACTCAACTTGTTGTGATTGGCAAAAGTCAAGATCCTTGGGTGGCTACAGGCAACATTTTGGTGTCTATGTTGTCGATTGCCTCCAATGATCTTGGCTTGTGAAGCCTAAAAATTGAACACAGTTAGAAATTGGAGCAAAAAAAGTTAAGTTCAGTTAAAATTAAAATTTCAAAAGTTTAAAATATTTAAAGAGAATTTTGTGTAAAAAACGTAGTTCTTTAAATATTAATATGAATAGCAATCCATTATTCAAGGCCTTCAAGGCTGATATTTTGAATTAATATTTGATATGCCAGGCAACTATTTATAATGAGCAAAAGGTCTAAATAAAACATCTTCAAATAAAATTCAACATCTATAATGAAACATAAATTAACTCACACATGTACATTTAACAGACTACAAAAAATATGTTTAGATCTAGATATTTATAATTTGAAATGCAATCTGAAGACCACAATTCAAAATTGTTAACATCCAAATCTCAACCGATATTGTTAGATATGTTTTAACGGTTTTCGTTATCTGTATTAAGAGTCGACGAATTTTGGTAAATTTTCTAAGGGTTTCGCATGGATGCACAAATAACAACAGCTCTGTTTTCTCTCTCCATACAAGAAAGCTTTAAACGTGATGATTGCACAAAATGTGAATGTCTTTGCCTCGATATCCAATCGACCGTTGCAATTTCTATGATGTTGCGATCTTGTATTCTTGTATCTTAAAACCATTTGGCCAAGCGACAATCGGACCGCATCGATGATGGCGAATCGAGTTACAAGTATTTTCCAAAAAAAAAGAAAACAAAATAAATAAAATAACAACATTACACATCTAATCTTAATGGGGATTGATAAGCGCTGGAATTTGCTGGAAATTAGCGATTTTTATACCCTGTTTTGTTATGCCAAACAATGATTAGGTGCGGAAGGGGGCAGTGGCAGTTACCGTTGAAAAGAGAGCGAGAGAGAGAGAGGGAGAAAATTAAGTAGCGCTAAGAAATTAACCCGCAGGTCCTTCGCCGCCGCGGACGATAAAAGCGATCTCATAAACAAAGCCAATTTGGAAGCGGGCTTTGGCCATGCGCCTGCCCGGAGGCAACACGGAGCCTCCACACAGCACACAGAAGCAGCTACTTTAAATGAACAATTTTATTTTTATCCCGCAAACAAATCTCGCAAACGAATGTTTTACAATTGGCCATCGAGAGGAGAGCAGGTCTCCAGCCGGTGCAGGTCCAGCCTTGGCGTCCGTTTCGGCTTTAGCTTCAGCTTCAGCTTTGGCTTTGGCTTTGGCCGTAGCGTATTTAAGCAACATTATTGCCAAATCGTGACCATAGTTCCATGAAACTGATATGGAGCCAGCCGTTTGTGCCCCCAAACCGTCGCATTGCCTGCGCCAGCCGCGCAGCTGCACGCCACAAACCATGCCACGCCCCCTCCCCCCCCACGGCGGGTGAAGGCGCTTGATGTGGCGCTGCAACTGTGAACTCCACACCCGATCCCGCTCATATTTGCCATCAAATGTGCGCCGTTGTTTGCCGTACAAATTAAATTAAGTGCAAAATGTTGCAGCGCCGCCGCCGGGCATCAAGCGCACATCATAACGGTGCCCGATGCTCCATCTGACACATGCACCACCAATCAACCCCTCCCATCCCCCCCATCTCACCTCATCCGACACCATTCGGCATTTTTTCATGGCGACTCCATCTTCCAAGCGGCCATTCCATTCGCTTCTGGGCTGCACAGTTGCAGTTGCAGTTGCAATTTCAGTTGCAGTTGCAGTTGCAGTGGCAGTTGCCGAGTCCAAGTCGGGGAGTCGCATATGCTTAACTTGAAATCGATCGATCGTAAATTGCAGACTTACGACCATGTGACTGCATTTATAGATTTTTTCCCCTTGGCTAACCCATCGCATTGGCTTTTGTTGTATTTTCTTTTCTCCTATTTTTTTTTTTTTTGATATTTTTTTCAGGGGTTTTGTTTAGTTATCGACTCGATTGCAGCTGGCTATCCTAACCAAACCCGGAATTGATTAGTTTAGTGGAATATATTTTATATAAAAATGTTGAGTAAGGGCAACAAAAATACATAAAAATTTTCGCTTAAAATAAACCAATTCATTTGTTCACAATTTAATTATAAGAAGTCAAAACTTTAGTTAAAACAACAAAAAGACTTTCGGTTAAAATAAACCAATTTATTTATTTACCTTTATTGTTAAAAAATCAAAGATTTCGGAAAACAAAAATTATTAATATAAGCATAAGCATTTATAAAACAAAAACTGGTTCTTAAAGTCTTTAATATCGAAAAAGTTCAGTTTTTAGGGAATTCTAATTTGATGGAATGCTAATATAATGATAAATATGAAAATTAGAATATATTTTTTATATTATCATATATAAATACATTTTTATATATCGCAATACAAGTTTTTGTTGACTAATAAAAACTCCAAAAAAGCAAAATAGTTTTAAACTGCATTATTTAAAATAAAAAAAATCTCAGTAGTTAGTAGTTTATATATATTTGTTTATGGAGTATATATTTTATTTCGCTTCAGTTATTAATGTTTAAATTTATCACAATTTCTTCAAATATTTTTAAAAATATATCTCAATAAAGGAGAACTTCATCTCGTTCTCTTTGCCATTTTCCGAATGCCTGTTGACCATAAAATATAGAGAAACACATCATCCGCCTGCACTTCCGACTGAACGTATGTTCTCATACTTCAGCTCGGGCAAAAAGCAAACCCTTCGAGTGGTTTATAGGTAAGGACAGGCCGAGGGACAAATTGAAAAGAAAGCCACACTTCCTTTTCCTGCGACAGCGGTCGAGAGTCAAAGGCTGCCAATGCCAAATACCCAGCCAAAGTCTGAATCCAAAAACAAATCCAAACGCAATCCAATCCAAATCCATGTGTGTGCGGCGGTCTACTCAGTTTTTTCTTTTTTCCTTCTGGGATGGCAGCGGGAGGCTGGTTGAAGAACGGAACCGAATCGAGAGCCAAGCGAACTGAAGCGAGTGCAAGAAATACCCGAATTTTTCGTCTATTTCGATGGCAATAATTCAAAAAATGAAGACGGCTCGATAGTCATAAATCTGTCAAAAATCCATTTCTTCCATTTACCAACAGCTTGGCATGGCGTTTCCTTTATTCCAGTGCCGCACACACACACAGTGAGTGTGTGTGCATGTGCTTGCTAAGCGTATCTTTCAGATACATAAACTGGCACTTCAAAAAAATGAAATACTGTGGCAGGAGCTGGCGTAGCAGGCGTCGCCATTGCCAACGCCGCTGCCGTCTTTAGACACATTTCACTGGCTTTTGGGTTTCGAATCGGTTTTTCGGAGATGTTTGTGGCGTTGCTCGAGATGCACTCGATGGCAAACAGCAGCAGCAACAGCAGCAGCAGCACAGAAGACCAAATACCGAAACCGGCGACAACAGCAGCCTCATTGTTTGGCTCTTGCTGTTGTTGTTGTTGCTGTTGTTGTTGCTGTCTGCTTTTCAATTCCCCATTCAATGCAGGCAGCGTAACTAAAACGAAAGTGAAGCAAAGTATCTGTAAGATGCTCGTTTGCGCACTTCAACTGTGCGCTGCGTCGCCCCCCTTTTGTGTATTTCTGTACGAGTGTGTGCAACACCCACTGTAACCCGCACAAAGTCCAAAATATATAAAAACCCCACAGATACAGATGATGGAAAGCAGCCATCGCACCATATTTCAGTCAATTAGAACTGTCATAATTCATTCTTCGGAGTTATTTAGTTGCGTTCGCTCGTTCGTTTCGCTCTCCCTCTCTCTCGCTCTCTCTCGCTCTCTCCCTTTCTCTCAGCACTGAGACCCCGTAGCAGGCAGGCCAAAGTATCGCATGCTTTTCTCTATATCTGATAATTTATGGTTTTGCTTATGATGAGTTCCAGAAAATTAAACAATTTTCTTTTTTCCAGTTTCAAACAACATTTTTGTAAATATCCACATATAAATATGTTTGTGTGTGTGTGTGTGTATTTGTGTGTGTTTCGAATGCATTTGTGCGGCATCGTAAAATTTTGAATTATATGATTAGGGACCTCAAGTATGGCCGTAAGTATTTGTTACATAATTAAAACATGAAATTCAACAAATCTCTTTGATTTTACTCGCAAATTATGCTATAAAATATTTAATATGTGCTGATTGGTTCTACCTATATGGAATTGATATACATATAAATACTATATGCACTATATAAGGCTAATTTCGTTTACTTACTTATAAGGCAATAACAACTATCAGCTTTTTCAATTATTCCTTTAAATTTCATAAAAATCCATATTCATAAATTTTTAATTATCTTGCTTAAGTGAAGCTTTATAAATATAAATGTATATGAGAATTTCTCATTTTATGAACACTAAATTTGTTGAGGCATAAAAAAAGTTACAAGCAGACTCAGATATGTTGCAACTTGGTGTTGCTAATTGAGGCAAGAATTATGTTGCAATTTACTGTTAGCTTATTGCCATCAAAGTGCAACTAATTGTGTCGAATAATAAGCCACGCCCACATTTCGGCTAATTTCCAAACGCACAATTTTCACTTAAGTACACTTAACATAAATTAACTGGAAATCATAAAGTTGCTTTAAAAATAATTTCAAATTGCATTATAGCAGCCAGTAGCCAGGAGGGGGGCGGGGAATGGGAAGGGAATGGGGAGCATAAGCAGATCCTGGGAGCCAGAAAATACACAAGTGGTAATTGCCATTAACGCGAAATAATTTTTGAAAAGGCAATAAGAACGACAATTTCCAACACGCATGCACGTCCAGGACACAAATTGCAGGACAATCATCAGAAGCCTGCGTTGGCGGCGACGCTGGCAGCGACTGCGACTGCGACTGCGACCGCGACGTCTGCAAGTACCAGGCCCCCCTCCATTAGCGAAATGGCGCAGGACGCATAAAATGCACTGCGAAAAGGACTAAAAGGATATGAGGCGGACAGGGCGAGGCCACTGAAATCCACTCAAATGAATTTGTATTTGTATTTGTACCCTGTGTGTTCGTGTTGTATTTGTTTTTAGGAATAATTTTCGCGCTTCGAGGCAATCAAAATTGTTGACCAAATGGCGAGTGGGTGGGCTGTGGGAGGTGGAGTGGTGGCACTGGTGCAGCGGGTGGTGGGCAATAGATTTTTATGTGGTAATCAACATTGGATTGTGTCGGATGTTTTGAGTGGTGATATGTGTGGTTGCTGTGTCGATTTGGCGGTCGCCTCGATGGCACCCACGTCCACATCCACGTTCACGTCCACCCATCCCGGTCAGCTCATCCTGCCAGCCTGCCGCATATCCTCGCATTTTGCGTGGCTTTGGCAATTTTAGCAAACATTTCACGAAATGTTTTTCAACGCCTCTTAATTGGCGGCATCAATTTTGCTGTGTGTGAGAGAGAGAGAGAGAGAGAGAGAGAGAGAAAGAGGGAGGGACATATGGTTTTTGAGCTTATGACAAAGTTGTAATACGCTCCGAAATTGGCTTAATATGGCTATAATGTAGCTGACATATTAAATAAATGAGTAAATATACTTGTTAGCCTTTCGGTGCAGTTCCACAAACTGATTTGGAAGTATTTAGCGGTGTCTACAGACATTATTTTACTATCGGTATCTTTCAGGATAATATAATTTTGCGAGTACTTAAGATAAGTGTAAGCTAAACTTAAATAATTCAAAAATATTCCTATGAACTATTTTTAACCAATCATATTTCGGGGAATTATTGGGTGCAGTTAGTCCTATTAAACATAAATGAAGTCTCAGAAAATATTTTTAAAAGCTTGACTTAAGTGCTGCAGGTAATTCATTAATATTTTGATACAATACCAAATCAGGAAAAATATATATGTATACTGTTTACAGGGCAGCTACTTCTAGAGTCGTGTATACATACATTAATACCTGCATACATTTTATATAACATCCAATTCAATGAATATGACACAAAGAACAATTAAGAAATATACATATAAATAATGGATAAGTAATTCTCTGGGTCAAAGTATATACACAAGATATTTTGATTTTTAGCAACGCTCTCGATTGGAAGGCTTGAACATTTTATTCTCTAAACATATGTTTTATATTAAATATATTGTAAATAAATTTTAAGTTATCAAAGATTGATTTGTTCAGTTTCCATCCAAAATAGATTTCCCAAGCTATTTACTACCGGTCTTCGATTTAACTAGTGCATAGAACCTAAATATCTGTAACTCAGAATAAAATGCTGAAGGGCAAATGCAGGCAACAGAGGTAAATAGATATCTTAGTACATATGTATGTATGTATGTATGTATGTATATGTATGTGTACTGAGGGGAGGTTATGAAAGGGAATAAATGAAACGCTCGGATTTTGGAGATTGGCCGACACTGAAATGAAGTTTGAAGTTGCAGCTTGAAAGCTGAGTGCCAGCGGCGGCGGCTGGCGGATGGCAATGCCAAAAAGGGGCGGGGTGGCATTTGGCAGACATTTGGTGAGGCATCGGCCAAGTGGAGGAGCAGCCAGCAGCAAGCAGCAAACAGCAACAATGGCAACAGCGACGAGAAAAATATCGAAACAGCAACGATAACAACGAGCGACAGCAACAACAATTGAAAAGAAGGCAGCGACCAGCAAAAGCTCAAGTGGCAGCAGTAAATGAAGAAGAAGCAGCAGCAGCAGCAGCAGCCAACGAATCAACAGCAGCACAACAGCGGCAGCAGGAACAATGAGAGACGACGACGACGATGACGTTGAGCAGGAGGAGTAGCAGCAGCAGCAGCAGCAGCGGCGGCAGCGGCAGCAGAAGACGAAAAAGTCAACGAAACGAGACAACGACAACAACTTCATGTGTATGGATTTTTTTTCAACTGCGTCTTCTTCTTTGTTCGTACTCGTTGTTGCTGCTGCTGCTGCTGTTGATGTTGTTGTTGTGCACATTTTTTGATGGACAGAACAATGAGAAAAGGGGTGGAATCGGCAAACAACTCACAGCACTAATACCAACGCACAATATCCACTCAATGCCAGTGCGCTCGTGTGTGTGTGTGTGCGTCGATATGAATTTCGATTTGCATTTTACGAGCTCTGAGCAATACGGCAACAGCAAAACAGAATCGTCGAAAACGTCGACCGAGGGCAACATAAAAATTGATGGATTCTTCTTCAATGCGTCCACCACAATAGCAACAACAGCACCAGAAACAGCAACAACAACAAGAAAAGCAAAACGAGGATGGGCCCCAAAACAGTCCGCACTGAGGTGGAGTGCAAAATTCTTTTTTGTGCAATTCGCTTTACATCTCAAGCAGCATGGGTCATAATAATAGAAACACTAAATTACCTAACGAATATTAAAAACATATTGCAATAAAATAAACTATTTGCAATTCATATTCAAATCTCTTTGTTATTAAACAATCTTAATATTAAAATTAATATGATATAGAATATATGATGAATGTACAGAAATTGGCATATTTTATTAAAACATTTTAATTAGTACATATTTGGTTATGGAATTTTTATACAATAATATGATTTTATGGGTTTTGTCTCTTTCACATACCAACTCAGATGCACGCTTGCAGGTGCACCTATTTAATTGCCGCTAATTGTGTTGTGAGCAACTCCCTGGTTGTTGTTGCCTCTTCTTTTGCTTTTTCAGCTTACTTTGTGCTCGTATTGGTGTATGACGTTTTGTGCTTGTGTGTGTGTGTGTGTGTGTGCGTTTGGCTGTGTGTGCTGTGAGTTTTGTTCAAGCGCATTGAGCTGTCAACTTCATGTCTCAGCAACATTTCGTTTTCGTTTGTCCTGTTGTTGTTTTTAATGTTGTTGTTGGTGCTGCTGCTGCTGCTGCTTTGCTTTGTTGGTGATGGAATCTGGCAACATGAAGCGGCAGCCAGAGGAAGCCAGCAGAGCGAATGCTGATGCTGGCTGGTAGTCAACTACCAATCAGGTCGGTTGCCGTTGCTGCTGCCCCTTGCCAAAGGATTTCACGTGCACTTCACACACACACACACTGACACACACATGCACGCAAAATGGCAGACGTCTTGCTCAAGTGCCCGGGCTGCTGCAACCTGTATATGTATCTGCATTTGTATCTCTTTCTCTCTCGCACACACACACACACACACACACACAAACGAATCGCGCCGCTTAATTGAGTCACTTGAATATGCAATTTTTCAAATGCTGCACTTGGCCGAGCTGCTTTGCCGCTAATGAAAAATCGACCACATCACAACATCGTTAAGAGCAGCAGGGTTGGAGTCAGGGCGCAACCGTCGACTCGACTCATGATATGATTTAATTAGGAGTTTCCACGCGCAATTAATCTTGAGCCTTTTTAGGCAGGCAATCGGAATGCACCACTTGAAGCAGATACGAAGAGGTTGCAGTTGATGACGCGTCAAAGTGCACACGGGCAACAAAGTCACGAACAAGTTGTGCGGGAACAAAGTTGTCAATTTTTGAAGTTACTTTTTATTCACATGCATTAAAAACATAGTCTGAAGGATACAATATGATAAGTATAGTTAATTAATGAAAAACCAGAGCGATTCAAAAATAATGTTGGAAAAACCTTTGAAAATATTGAAAAATCACAAAAATCTTCACAAATACCAAATCGAAATGTAATAAATTTATGTACATATGTAATTTAAACAATTTTATTTCAAGTTCTGAAAATCTCAATCTACAATCGGGAATTTGGTAAATAGATCTTAAAATATCAACCATATTTTATATCATTTTTCACAAGCCATTTCCGATTTTTCCTTAAATTTTGTGTAACTTTTCGTGATTATTGGCCGCATAAACGTAGCTGCTGACGCCTACGCCGTCAACTTTATACGGGTACCTGTTTCTGCTTCATTGAGGGTGCCACTCAACCCAAAATTTCCCTCTCTTTCTTTCTCGTTCCATTTCTCCTTGCTGACATCTGACATTTCAATTATTTGAAGGAGAAAGAAAAGGAGAGACTAACACACAAACACATGTTGGACCCTAGCTGACGGAGACGCAGACGTTGTGAGATTAATGCGCCAATTGTTCCCTTCATCATTTCCCATTTCCATTCCCATTCCCATTTCCCCACTTCAGAATCTGTGGCCCGCCCGCCCGCCAGCGCCGTTGAGCGTCCGATAATAATGCAATTACAATTTGAAAAATTATGTCTGACAGTTTTGAATTTGTCATGGTATTTATCAAAGTCGTCTCAGCCGCTCCAAGCTGTTCCATGTGCTGCCCGGTGCAAGGTAAGCCGGAGGAACTCGCTGCCGGAGCTCCCTCCATATGCTGCCATCGTAGCAGGCCCTGGGAAATAAAAAATTAACATGTCACTTTCATCGCAGGTAAATCAGTTTTTCTTTTATGGCTGAAGGATTTATCCGTGCACATCTTCAGCGGCGACTTCGTCTTCATCGCCAAGGTTAAATCTGGCCGGGTACAAACTTTTGATATCAACGCTACAAAAGACTTATTAATAGCTCTATTAATTCAGCGATAAGACCAACATCTTTTTCAGCTCTCTGTCGAGGCAGCTTTAATTCAGTTGTATAAAGGATTGGAACAGACGACGAAGCGGGCCATTTGTTAAGCTACAGAAGATGATGTTGCGCTCTTGGTCCAGAAACCTTAAGAACTGTAACTGGTTTGAGTTTTTATATAAAGGATTTCTTTTTTTTTTTTTGCAAAGAGTACGATAAAATAATTTTGTATATTAGAAAAATTTAAATATCTTGGGGAAATCAATCTAAAGGAATTATTAGTTTAATTATAATCGTAAATATCAGTTTTTCAAATATACTTTCAGATCGGCTATTAAATATTGATAAGCCCCAAATTTATTTATAAATAATTGTGACTTATAATGAACATATGGAGTTGAAAAAGTAATTGTAACCCTAACTCCCAGTTGAGCCATGCAAATGACAGTCTGGAAAAACAAAAAAAAGTCTTAAATTTATTTACGCCATTTGAATGACGTAAATTATGAATATTATTCCAAATGCACAACAACAACAACGATACAAAGCCCCACAACGTGCAACATCATCTAAAAACCTGTGACGCAATAAAATAGAATTAATGGAACCGGAATTATGCGACTGATGTGCCCCGCTGCAAGTAGCCCGCCCAGGGGGAGGCAGGATGACTAAGCCGGGCAACAGGACCTCGCTAAATATCATTGTCTCTATCTCTCTGTGTGTGTGTGTTTGTTTGTGTTTGCCGGTCTGTCTGTCGCATCTAATATTAATAAATATCTTCAATCTGCTGTCGGAGAGTGCAAAATAGTTATTGCGCGATATGCAATTAAAATATAGCTAAAAATGAAATGAGAAAAAAGTCGTCGGAACGAGCGGGCGGGCGGCCGGTTGGGCGGTGGGTTGGTGTGAGGAGTGCGCAAATACCCCTGACAGGTAATAAAAGTAATTTATGCGCGCTAAGGGTTGTAAATGCGACGCCAGGACGACGGCAGGACAAACCGACTGGCAGCTCGTTTATGTTGAATGACGTTGACACTGGCTGTGGCAGCAGCCGTCGCAGTGGCAACAAAGTTGGCAGCGCCACCCAAACACACACATGCACATTCTATAATTCATATTCGCTATCAAAGATCACAAATCAAATTATTATGCCATGTGATAGCCACACTCACACATACACACAGACACACACAGACACAAGCTCAGCAGAGAAGACACCGACGCACGGGACAACAACCACCAGAAAATTACATAAAAAAAGTATTGAAAATAATAAAAAAATATTTGAGTGTGAATTTGCTATACTCTTACTAGTGAGAAAACCAAACCAGGTGCAATTTTTAAGTATTGCATTATATTGAACAGATATTCTTACCTTCAAAAATTATATATTTAAAGAGCGCAACATTTTAACAAAATAATTAAAATAAATATAATAAAAATAAAAAGGTATAAATCGATGCTTTAGAATACAAAAAGCAATGGCTTTGAGGATAAAATTTTTAAGTAGGAATATAACCAGATCAACCTGTCTGTTAATGTTGCCTCTGCATATCCATTTAATATCAGAGATAATAAATAATCTTAATTGAAGTGAAGTTAAAAAGAAATTCTTATTTTTAAACTTCAATTAGCTTTAATTTTAATTGAATTTTTATTTCTGCTTGCCTTTTCTTAAGATCAGTTGAGAAATATTTTATATTTTTTGAAGCAGTATATTGCTGTATATCAACGGATGTAATAAACATTTATTATGTTTAATTTTTAAAAACAAATATGTTAATTTTAAAAGCCTATTAAAATAGTCTCGTCTACTTCGCCTCCTAAAAGAAAGAGATTCCAATTTGACAACTGCTTAAATACCCTTCACTTTTCTTGTTGATGTGTGTGTGTGTGTATTCTCTCTCTCTATCTGTATGTGTGTGTTCTAAATGCCAAAAACCGAATGCTCATTTGCGCCCTATGAAGGCTGTTAAGCAAAAAGCCGTGAAAATTACGAGTACGAGTACGAGTACAAATACCAGACGTGGCTCGGGCCAAGGACCCGTCAAGTTGCGATGTCTGCCAGAGCGGCGAAGGATACGATACAGTAAAGGTTATTATTTTTATGATATCTGTGTCCAATCTCTTGATTTATTCGGCCGCACGAATCAGAATTATTTTATTCGCCGACTGCAACGGCCGGGCCGGCGCTGCCATTTTGTTTTGGCCTATGTCCTTTTTTGCGTTTAATTTTATACAATTGAGTGATTTATTCGTGTCACAAAATAAAAAAGAATTATGACTCGAATCCTCAACTGAAATAAGGGTCGTTTTCCCGTTTACTCCATTTGCTCACATTGTCGTTTTTCGTATTTCGTATTTCGCATCTCGTTTTTCGGCGCTGCCAGTCAAGAAAATGCTCAAAACACTTTGGATGGTGGTGGGAAATAACTTTTTTGTTGCTGCTGCTGTTGCTGTTGTTGTTGTTGTTGTATTTTTCGTCGCTTCGGTGGCGAAAGTCGAACTCAGCCCGCACATCCTGCGTATCCTCGGCCGTTGCCCTGCGCCCCCTTTTGCTGCACTCAGTTCGGGGTTCGAAGTTCGCCGCTTTGGGCCCGTCTTGACTGACTGACAGACTGTCAGGCAGTCGTTGTTTCTCGTATGCTTCGTCGTTTTCATCGTCGTCGTCGTCGTCGGCCATGATGGAATGGAAGTGCTGTCACAGTATTTGTGTGTGTGCGTGTGTATGTGTATGTGTGTGTATATTTTGGCGTGGGGTTGTTGGGATGGCTGTCCAACTTGATGGCTTCTCTTTCCCACTTGTGCGATTTGAAAGAAAACTCAGCTAAGTGCTTGCCGTTTGTGTGTGTGTATGTGTGTGTGTGTGTGTGTGTAGGGGGGGAGGGGCAATTTTCCACGAGTTGATGCGGGTTTTTCATTAAAAAGTTTCTGCGTTAATTTTGACGAAAGAAAACGATTCTTGAACAATGCTTGTTGGAAGTGGTCAACGTGGGAGTTTCGATTATCTCCTTTATGTGAATTCGGAAAATGGGAACATGGAAAATGTGATAGAACTAGAATATTTCTAAAGTTCTCTAATGCTGTCAGTCATGATATTGTGGCCCTAGTCAAATTATAGAAAATATTTTAAAGAAAAATATCATTAATATATAGAAGATATTCGACTTACTTGATATAAAAACTTTTCGATTAGATGTAAGTGCAGTTTGATTAAACTGATAAAATTGCATCAAATATAAAACCAAAAATATATGAACATTAATAATAAATATAAAAATAAAACAAAAACTTGTGTTCAAGAAATTTGTTAATGGCTCGAACCTTGACAAATATTTGCTATAAGATCAAAGAAAATAAATGTATAGATCATTATTTAAATTCCGATTATCTTTAGCGTTTTCCCAATCGAAAATATTCTGAGCTGCTACACATTAAATTCCATTTTTAATTTCGACAAAATGTTTAAAATACCCCCACCCACAACGTTCGGGACTGATTAAAGACATATAATTAAAATGGCCGGTTCGGGCTGTCAGCGGCCAACTAGAAATACCAAAAATTATGACTAATAACTTAAAATTACAACAAATTAAACAGCAGATGCGACGAATTTATAAAAACACGTCGCGCCGCTGCGGCCAAATAGATGAAATTCTATGTGGGAAATGAGAGCCATTAAAAAAAGGCCGCCAAGGCAAAAGTCTCATGGCCAGAAAACCATAAATTTGATAATTGACTTTCTACGTCGGAGCAAAAGGAAAAACCATGGCTTACATAATCGAAGAAACGCATAAATCTTTAAAGCAGCCAGCAAAGAAAAGTCAGTCACTCACACGGACCGCAGGCAGGCGGGAGTGGGAAAGAGAACAGCGACTAGGCGAAGGCAACGGAAATGTGCGTCATAAAAATATTAAAAATTTTTTCGACAAAAAAAACAGAAGAAAGATCAAAATGCGTTTTGAAGTGCGACGCTGGGCGTTCAGATAAAAGGCGGCCTATCGTCCAAGTCCAAGTCCAAGTCGGAGAGTTTCTCGTTCCAGTGCATTAGAGCTCGATGGCATTTCAATAGGCTGTCAAGGCCATAAATCTGATGTTCTTGTTCTCACCCATAACTAATTCTCTGCTTCTCTCTCGCTCGCCTCATCATCATCATCTTCATAATTTTCATATTTCCACATGGCGCGCCGTTGCAGCTGCGCGCCTGCGCAAAAGTATCTGACGGATACTGCGCAATACTCGCAGGCGATCCGTTTCGTTCTGCCAAATTAGCCGACGAGTGTTTGTCGTGATTTATGTTGTCCTTGTGTTATTGTCAACTGTTAAACGGTGACAGTGCCGCTGACTTTCGCCGTGTTCTTCGCTCTCTGTCCTGTGTGGCGTGTCCTTTTCCATTTTCCATTTTCAATTTTCGTATTTCGTAAATTTGCCTAATTTACTGCAGCATGTTGTTGCTGCCGGTTGCTGCCCTGCTGCGGATGCGGCAGGGGCTCGTGTGGGCATTGCCACCCGGAGGCATGCACTCTATTTTCTTTATCTCTATCTTTCGCTCACGCACGAACAAAATTTCCACATCTCGAAACGAAAATATATTGCCCAAAAATTATGAACTCCTTTCTTTATGTTCTATTTTCATTGGAACTTCCAGCCATCCATCCGTCCGCCCGGTTCGCTTGTAAATCACTCAATTTTTGACATTTCCTTTTATTTTACTATTTTATTTTATTTTTTCTTAAATTGCGTGACATTGTTTTATAGCCAGCATGTGCGAGAGAGAGAAGAGGAGAGAGAGAGTTTGTTAGGCTGCGATGCGGGGTGTGTGTTAGTTGTGCGTCATGGAGGCCATTTCATTAGATGAAACACATCCAGCGCCATGTTGCGTTATTATCATCACGTGATCCCGAATCCCTGGCTCCCAAAATTCACAGAGCTCCGGCCACAGAACTATGCCGCTGGCACTTTGAGGTGGATTTCCACTGTCAAAACTTGATTAGTTGCTTTTGATTTTGTTTTTGTCCGCTCCTCCCCGCTCACAGACAATTCCGCCCATCATAAATCTAACGAAGGGGTTGCTTTTGTCTGACGTGAAAAGTATGCCCCTATGCCAGACACATACATATTTTATATTCTGTCACTGTAGCACTCCTCAAACTAACTCCAGGGGATCAGACTTACTCGGCAGCAGAGCTAAGCATGTGGAAGTTAACCAAATGCTATAGCTGAAAGCTCAGGACTGACAAAAAGTTTTCGATTGCGGACTTGACAACATTTTGAATTTTAGTTCTTACATACCTAACAAATTTTTTATTTATATTTATATTTATATATATTTTTATTTCACTAAAGATGGAAACAAGTTAGGTTTTTAAACTTTATGTAAAGTTTCTTTTAATAAATTTTTTATTTTTTAAGAACCTGCAGATTTTGGTAAAATTCCCTTCAATACTCTCAAAAGCAAAAGGAAAGAAGCAGTTGGTAACAGTTATGATAATCTCTTGGAATCTTTATAGAAATTCAAAGGTTCTGTTTTCTTACAATCTAAAGTTTTTAATTAAAATTAACCAATTAGCCGCTTTGGCTTAGCATATTTTGCATATAGATACCAAAAATCTTAATAAACAAATATTGGCTTGTTATAATATAATCAAGTCGTGCTAATCTTAAGTATCTATTTAGGACAAGCTTTCGCTAAACAAAAGAATTGCAGATACAATTTGTTGGCTGATCCAAATAGAAAACGCTTTGTATTATTTTTAACAAATGATATGCAAATTTTGAAGTTTAAACTCGAAATATACAAAAGTTTAGTTTATACAAGACGGCGGTTTGAGGCGTCCAAGGATTTTTATCGAGAAATGCCAATCAGGAAGAGCTTGGTGGTAACTTGGAGGCAATTAACTAAATCCAAAGAAGGGAGAAAAAGCGAAAGCAGGGAAAGCAGGAAAATGGAAACCACCCTGAGATATATTGGTGGCTTCTTTATGTTCTTATTTTTTTCTTCTGGATATCATTAAAATATAATTGCGACTATTTAATGCCATTAAAGTCAGTGCGGCGATTAATGACTAATGGAGTTTTGTCCAGTGGCTGCGAGGGGGGGCGGCAAACGGAACAGACGGTCAGCGGTGGGCAGAGCTTGTGCCTGGGATTGATAGAATGATTTAATGTCGCCAATAAATGGACGACAAAACGAAACGTGCGACTCATTCGAAATGCACGACCCGCATGGACGCACAGATACATTTCCACAGCTCGAGATACAGATACATAGCCAAGATGGCCGCCCATTTGGCTTGTTCATCGCATGCTCAAATGACATTTAATGTGTCAAATAAGGGTTACTCCCACCCCAAAGACATAGCGAAACCCCAGCTCTGTAGCTGGCTCTGGCTGTCATCATCATCCACTTTCTCGGCTGGGCTGGCAGCGTTTTATGTGAAATTGATATCCGTTCGAAGGCAGACATCATGAAATGTATCTGAAAGGGAGTCCGAGCACATGTAGTATGTGCGTGCGTCTGTGTGTGTGTGTGTATCTTTTGGTATGCGTGTGCGTGTGCGTACATAAATCTGTCAGTTTGCTTTCTTTTTGTCACTGCGCCTGTCAATTCACACAAAAATTATGATCCTGAAAAGTAGATTATCCTTGATTTATCGCCGCATCATTCGAAAGTTGAAAGCGAGCAATGAAATTGCGTACCACACACACACGCGCGCACACACATATATATACAGGCCAACTGCGTGTGTATCTTTGTATCTTTTGTTGCCAGCATGTGTCGTCATTCGGCTCTGTCCCTGTCCCAGAGGCCAAAAGTGAATTCCATCTACGCACACACTTTATTTGTTGACATTTCTCTCGTTTCGCCTTGTCCGTCTCTTTGCCTTTTGGGCCCTTTCTTTGCTGTCGCTTTCTTCAATTTGGTTTATTTATGTTTGTCGCCTACCCTCATGGTTTAGTCCTGGTCCTGGGCCTGGTCCTGTTCCTGTTCCTACGGGCCTACGTCACCCGCTTTTAGAAGTCGCAGATAACGCAGCACGTCAAATCATTGTCCGCGTTTGAGTGAAAGTATCTGACGGATATCTCTGTATCCGCACATGTGCAAGTGCTCATCAGTGCCCTTTCAAAGGATAACACACACACTCACACAAACACACACACACTCACACACACACACGCACACGTACGATTGCTGTTGCCGTCATTGGCGATAATAAATAAAATTAAATGTGCTTTTGTTTGAGCCAATTGAATTATGTGCGTGTGAATGCCTCGTTTCCATTTCCATTTCCAATCCCATTCCCCATTTCTTTATTTATTTTCCAGTTTTTTTCTTCTTACTCGCATTTTAAGGCACGGTCTCTGAGACAGGCTGCCTGCCAACTGATGGCCAGTCAACTTTTATGGGCTTACAAATTTCAACTGATGTGAAATGGCGACTGTCTCATCTTCAAGAGTTATGACTGTAGCGTGTGTGACAATTTTTTGATGAAATCGTTTGTGGTGGGTTTTTACAACGTAAACGAAATGCTATAGGCGACAAAGGGGTACGGATCTTGCTGTTGCCAAAGGCCATTTGCATAAATTTGTAAATGGTTTGTTCATAGGGAGGTACTTATTTCAATTAATATTTATGTATTCATGTGTAATTTTTTTTTTTTTTTAATTTTAAGGTAGTAACAATATTTTATTTTAACTGATTACATAATAAACATGGATAATAATAAAATAATTATAATTATTTAAATATTCAACAAGTAAACTGGTTTTAATACATTGAATGAGTATTTATAAAAATCTATTGCAAATTTTCGAAACAAAATATATTTAAAGTAACAATTCTATTCAACAACATATTTTAATACTATTCATCTGATCTTTGACTTCCGTTATTTGCTTACATATCTGATTATTCCTTGGTCAGCTTTGTGGTTACTTGAGGGCCAGCTGGCTGATATTGATATGCAATGGCCTCTTGTAACCCTTACCGACTAAATGGCATTAAATTATGGTATTTAATAGCTTCCGGTTTTGAGACATTCGCAATTTTCAATCAGCAACCTATTGAGCTCGTCGTTGTAGCCCGGCAAAGTTAAATGTAGGAAAAAGGAAAAGACAAGATGAAAAAGGAATATGTATTCGCATTTTATAATAAATACGCTGTCAAGCCCGCATCGATTATGGACACTCACGGATGCACTCACACTCACACTCACACTTGCACTCGCAATGTGGCATTCATATTCAGGGCCGGCTTATGGCGGTGGCAGCAGCAGCAGCCGCAGCGGCAGCTCCAATAATATGAGTCAATAAATCGCCAATCAAGCAATCATACACAATTTATTTCCCGTCATAATTATCAAGCGCTCTGTGTGTGTGTGTGTGTGTGTGTGTGTGTGTTGGTTGTGTGTATGTGAGTAGCTGTGAGGAGTTGCCAGAGTGCAGCGTGTGATTATGACGCTGCTGTTGGACGCCCTGCAGCGGACTGACTGACTGCAAGCTCAAGTCCAAGCTCCGTGTTTCATTTGCAGCAGGAGACGGAGACGGACACGGACAGGGGAAAGGAAAGGGGGGAACAGACACAGAGACGGTCTCCATCTGCGTCTGCAGTCGGCAATCTTCAGCCGCTGCTGGCGTTTGATTTGTGGCATAGACGGGCGTCGCAGTTGCTGCCCCACCGACGCGACGACTCTCAAAAGCCGAGTGCCCAAGTCTGAGTGTGGAGTCCTGAGTCTTGAGTCCGAGAATTATTTGATTCCGTTTTGGCTTTTATCATTTTTATTGCCAGCATTCTTGGCCAGGTCTCTCGCTCTGGCTCTTCATTTAGTTGCCTCGTGTTGTTTCATTTGACATTCCGCTGCTCCAATCGCAGCTCCCACCTCGCCATTATTTTAATCGATTTTCAGTCACAGCTCCCCGCCCCACCCCGCCCTGCCCCGCCCCGCTCTCCGTCTAATCTTCAGCTGCCCTCTAATGCTTTTTGGGTTTGTTTTGTGGCTTTTTAATTTGAATTTCGTCTTAAAATGTCTTTGGCATTGTTTGCTTTTGATTTTCGCCTACTTCCCTTTCCCTGTTCGTGGTCATCATCATCGTCATCATCATTATCAGCTTCATCAGCAGCATGATGATCATCGTCGTCATCAGCTTTGCGGCATTTGTCATTGGTCAATAAATTCGATTGATTTATGCAGTCCGCGGCAATTTAAATCCCAGACGCTTCGATCTTTCAGTTTTTACTGAAATTCGTTGCGTTCTGAAATTGAATTCTTACATTTTTATTTATTCGAATTGAAACTTGAAATGTTTTCGTTGGCCTCTGAGTGAGCCGCATGTTGAGACGATTATTGTTGATGCTGTTTCTGTTAAGTTTTCTTGATGCGGTTCACGGCTGGACGTCACGAGTTCAAGAGTTCAACGTCTTTGTGAATACATTTTCCATATTTATGGATTTGTTTTGAGTTCTCAGTTTCAATAACTTCGATTCGAATAATATAATGTATATTTTATTAGGTACACTAAGTTGTAAGTTTTCAAGATTACACACATTTTCTTCAGCTGCATAATGACCAGTTTATTAAATTGTATAATAATTAGTTTAATATAAAACTACCCAATGACATTTTTCCAAAAAATTTAAAACCATCAGAATTAACTTGGAGGTCACACCATGATCTAAATGGAATGGATGATGAAAATCGAACCCTTCGATCCGAGAGCTATATATGTCAAAATTATTGTCAATTTTGGCATGATTTTTGACCAAAAATGTGACCCTCTCAAAATGGAGTCCTATGATGTTTTTTATGCTTATTTAGGCATTCACAATCGATTAAACTTAGAAATTCAAAATTCTAAATTTTTCAAAAATGTTTTTTTCCAAAAATGAGAAAGGGGACCCCATATTTTTTTTCAAATAAAATCGAAAACAAATTACTTTCAAAAGTGCACATATTTTAAATTTAGATTCAATCCAGTGCCAAATCATGATCAAAATGCCATCAAACTTGAAAATCGAATATAGGAGCAATGGATCTGAAACATATTAAAATTGTTGTGTATAGTTTCCAATTTCACTTTAAAACATAATTATAAAGGAATATATATTTCCAGAATTATGTATATTTTATATTATCTATCAATTAAGATATAGAACTTAACTTTGAGATAAATATTGAAATGAAGAATGCACAATTCCTAGCAAAAGGATAAGTTTCAACGCAATTATTATGCAGCTTATTGGTGTCTTTCATTGAGTCAATTGAGTTGCCAGCTGCTGTTTTTTGCTTTCAAAAAAGCAGATTCTTATGCGAAACCAACCACAACGAGAGAGCTGCCAAAGAAGCCTTCACAACTTTGTTAATTGCTGCAATTTTTCACAGTGCTGCAAAAAATGTATATATGTATATATATAAAACGAAGATGGAATAAAAAAATGCGGACTCAAGCGAATCGAAAAGCCAAACATTTTCTCCATTAAGAAGCGTACAATAAAAATAAATCAATCAATAACACGAAATTAAACATAAAAAATTCAAAATAAACAAGTTCGCGCTGAGCCACTGGCCACGGGGAGCTGCTCACATGTAGCGGCGAGTTATTGGTCGAATCATGGTCCACGAAAAGACAGACAGAGCGAGAGAGAGAGAGAGAGAGAGTGAGAGTGAGAGAGTGGGAATGATGTGGCATAACAGCGGGCTGCAGCAACGTCAGCTCATTGGATCCTAATTCCGAATAACGAATTTAACCAATTTACTCAAATGCTAATTTATGGCCGATTGATGCGCAGGTAGTCGAATGCAGTTCGCGCTCGATGCCCAATGCAATCCGCTCCGCTCCACTCCAAGCACGGACACGCAATCAAAACGTGGCAGCATTCGCTTGTGGTGCTGGAAGTTGCAGAAGGGGCAACACATCATTATCGTCTTCGTTTTCATCTTCGTCGTTGTCGTTGTCGTTGTCTTCGTTTTCATGTTCGTCTTCGTCTTGGTTTTCGTCGTCAACGTCAGTGGCAGCCATAAACATGGAAGCTGCACGCACACTCGCACACACGGCTAAAGATACATCGGCTACAGACACAGATACAGATACATTTTAAGATGCAGGCCACTTGTTGTGCTCGGACTACGTGACGTGGTTTGCCTCGCATGAATTACGACGAATCAACGCGCAGCAGCAGCAACAACAACAACAGCAACTTGACAGCTGAGCAACTGCTGCCATCATTGCCACCTTCGCCGTTGCACGGGGAACACAGCAAGCGGCCAGCGCAAGAAGCGCCAAAGGTGCACAGTGGGAGGCAGCGCATCTCTGGGGCAGTCATCCCATCCCGGTTGCAGCCCTCGACTCGGCCAGGGCTCCCATGCGGCGTTTGGCGTCGCAGTTGCCAGTGCACATAAATTTGCAGCTTCAGCCTTGGCCAGCGCCTTCTGCTTCTTCTGTTGCTGCTCTGATTGCCGATGATGATGATGGTGGTGATGATGATGGTGATGATGATGCACTGGCACTCGAACTCCAATTCGAGATCACCCTCGTGGTGTTCCACCTGACAGATACAATGCAATCAAATGTTATCCACTGGGATCTATTGAGCTGCAGTGAGAAACTGTGTAGCGGCATTTTAAATGGGAAAATAAACTACATTTGCTAAGGATACAATGTACTCAGGGAACATGAATTCAGTTTTTAGAATTTATAGATCTTCTGTAAATATTTGTAATTCAATCAAAATTTATATAAAAACTATTAGATTTAATTTAACTTAAATTTTTACTTTACTTGTAAATATTTTATATTTTTATATTGTTACCAAAATTTCAGTTCTTAAGTATATAAATACAAAATTATATCAAAACGCGAACTGTAGATACAATTATATATACAGTTTTTAGTATTTACAGATCTTTTGTAAATATTTGTAATTCAATATAAAATCGATATGAAAACTATTAGATTTAATATTCAATATTTAAATATTTTATATTTATATATTGTTGCCCCAATTTCAGTTCTTAAGTAAATAAATACAAAATTAAAAATATAGTACATCAAATAAGCGAACGCGAGCTGCAGATACAATTGTATCTGCAAGTGCGCAAATGTATCTGGGGGCTGACTACGGCACGTCATTTGAGCATTCATTCATTTATGCACTCACCACAGTTGAGACTGTCAATTTATTATACGAGCAGTCACAAGCCGATACGATAGCCAGCCCAGTTAGTTACCGCTGCAAAGTTGGCCAGCAACAACGACAAGAGACAATGGCTATCGCGAAGCTGTCGAAGCTGCCCCTGATCCACGTGCACTTGAAGCGGAAGGCACACGTACAGCCGGAACGGGGCAGGGCAGGGGCAGCTCGACACCGACGGCCACAGGGCTACGGACAGATGGAGGGACTGCGGCAATAGCCCCAACTGAAACGGGCTAAAAAGGCAGCCGCGGCGAGTGTCAAAAACGCCACGACGATGCCGACGACGAAAACTGGCACAGCCAACGGGCAGAACGACAGAGTGCCAAAGCCTACAATGCAATTTTGCAGTCAACGGCAACAGCAACAACAACATTAACAACAACAGCAACTGCAACTTGTGCAACGTGCAACGTGCAATGTGCAACAAGTTCCAGTTCCAGTTCCTGTGGCCGCTGCGCTTTAATTGACAGCAACAAACATCGCGCGGGGGCAATGCCACCCACCCACACACACATACACACACACACAGACACACACACACACACACACACACACACACACACACACACACACACACACAATCTCGAGATTTCTGTGCGTTTCCCACAATTGATTCGGACAATGCGACCACAGCTTCGACTTTGGAACGGGCATTGCAATTGGGTCTGGGACTGGGATCGGGATTGGGTTAGGGATTGGGTTTGGGTCTGGAACCGCAGACGGTCCCGTGGTGGAGGCTTCTGTCGGCACTGGCAAGGCTAAAGTGCAAATGGTTCTTCAACTGCTTAATGTGAGCTGCGTGCGAGTGTATAAACACTGCGTGTGTGTGTGTGTGTGTGTGAGCAGACACCAGACAAAAATGTCATCTACGGAATTAATAGTATATGAAAATAAAGCAAAAATTGGTTGCTAAGTAAATGCTAATTTTGACAGATACTGTTAAGAAGCCTAAAAGTAAATAACAATATTTTTAGATAGTGCAGTTTACGCTAATATAGATTTCAACTTAAAATATCCAATTGTTTTATAAAGGAGTAAGCGCGAAAATAATACTCTTATATGGTAAGAGCTAAAAATGTCAATATAAGTTCTATTAGCTTGCTATACTCTATAGCCAGGTATACTTAATTATTATATAGAATATAAAAATTAATATAGATAGACAATATATGAAGAAGGAGTAAATTAGAAATATCCAAAAATTATTTTCCCAGCCATATTTAAGATAGCATTTATATAATAAACTTTTTAATAAAAATAAAATCAATGGATTATTCAAATCACATGTGTCGTTCTTTTTCAACTCATACCGTGGATATAAACGACAAATTTAAGATTTTAATTTTACAACAACTAAAATTTACCTGACCTTATATTTTTTTTAGAAAAATATTGAAAATTAGAACAGAATAACCTATGCTAAAACCAATAGTATTCGTATTCATTTTTGAACGAAGCCATGCAATACTTTACTGACAAATTTGTCGCCTAGTTCTTGTCTACATAATGAAATGCATTTTAAAAGACTTTGTTTGTCTGTGTGCGTTTTATGCAACAGGTTGCCTTTGAGGCTGTGGCCGTTGTTTGTGCATTTTAAATGCGCTGACTCGACCCCCCTCCCCCCATCCCCGCCCTGCACACCACCTTCCTTCCCACAGGTGCAGCCCCAGTCGAGCTCCTCTTGATCGCCGCCTTCTTGGACGTTTTGATTTTATGGCATTCGTTTGTCGTTGCAGGCAGTTTGATGCATGTAACTTGTCGTGCTAAAGATTTTTGAACATATTTAGCATTGGACGTGCTACATAATTCCCCAAACTCATAAAATAAACAACAAAAATTGTTTGACGTGTTGCGCATGTTGCAATCGACCAATCGACCAATGGACCAATGGACTAGCTGGGCGTTGTGTAGGGGAGTGGCCGTCTGATATATACATATATTGTTTATAAGTTATCGAAAATGTGAGCAAATGTGCTCAAGTTTTGTTTGGCCAAGCCCAAATGCTGCGATTGATCTGCCAAGTCTGGAGAATTACTTTATAAGCCGTTAGAAGAGAGGATTCAAGTGCTGGCACTGGCAGAACTGTGGGAATTTGTCAGCTACTCGCAATCAGCATTCGATTAGCCAACACTTTGTCAAGTACTCCTGGGAAACGCGCTGCAGACTAAACAGCGACAAATCTAACTCAATTTTCAAGTGCCTCAAGTGCGGAGAGACATCACAAATAGAAGAATTGAAAATGCGTATTCGAATCGAAAACCGAATCCAGATCGGTTTCGATTGGATTGTCGCCGCCCGGGCCTTTGATCTTGCCGAGAGTTATGAGCGCCTGAAACGGATTCAAAGGAAACTAAGCAGACCTGCAGTGTGATGATTACTTATGAAGTGAAACGAGTTGGGTGTGTAATTTTCATAATAGATATTAATTGTCAAAGGAATTGAGGAAATGCGCAGCAATTCTTTTGAACTCAAGAGTTAATAAATTTTGTTATTTGTTTGTGAAATTCTTTTTGTGTGCCCCACCAGGCGCTGCAGCTCCAACGAGTGCTTTGTTAAAAGAGCAAACAATTTGCCTGGCCTGGCATTTATCTACCGGATACATTTTTATCTTCAGCACGAACGCAATTATTGTTTGTCTGTGGCAGCAGCGGCGGCGGCTGAACAATTAAGAAATGAACTATCGCTATCGCCACAACGGCGACGGTACACACAGAGCAGGTGGATCGGCGGATCGGTGGATCGGTGGCTCGGTGGTTCGGTAAATGGGCATCCAATTAGGCACAGCTGATATTTGCCCAAGATCTGTGATGTGCAACCGGAGACTCCCCCAACACAGATTGCTGGCGAACCGAAAGTTTCGCAAGCTTTCGCTTGATTTTCATTTTGGACATTTAATTAACTCAAAATTTACGCCCGTGTTTATATTGCGGGTGATTACGTTTTATGATCGCCTTCCGCTAGCAATATTTACTGTGAGTTTAGAAAATCATAAAGCTTCCATAATTACCCATTTTATTGGTCGACCGAGGCTGCCACATGTGCCACTTTATCGGGGCCACTTACGACCCAAACGGCATCCAAATATTTGCGCATTGATCCAATGCAAGCACCACGCGAAATACGGCTATATAACGTTTATAATCATTTTAATATCACGTAAAGACCGCTGATTTACAATATTTGTAATAAGATCAAATGCTAATTAATAATTTGTTATATTTTTTTAGGTCAATTATAGATATTTTATACCTCATAATAATGAAGTTAATTCTTAACAAAATGTTTTCTCTACATTTCAAACTGAATCATTATCAAAATAAGTTTTGATCAATTTCCACAATTCTCATATTTTAAGAAGAGTACTGTTTAAAAATTTTAATGTGATGATTTACTAATTATAAACTTTTTTTTGACTCCATTTCAACTTTAAATTAAAATTAATTTCCATTTAAATGAAATGTATTTGATTGCGTGCAAACATCAAGTTTTCTCTTAAACTGATTAAACAGCATCTAATATGCAAATAAATTGTAATTTTTCATTGATAAATTTTTAAAATGTATGCAGAAAATAAAATTAAATTGAATAAAAGCGCAATTATTAGTCAACGCCCAATTTTAATGCGCTTGAAAAATGCACAACAATTAATTTTCAATAAAAAAAGGCCGGAACAGCAGCAACAACCACAATGAGAACTGCAAAAGCACGGCAAACTCGACCATTTGCATATGTGGCGTGTGTTTCATATATAGAATGGCAACAACAGCAACAAAAATCTCAAATCGAATAAAAAACGATAAAAATCGCACAACTGTCGGAGGCCGCCGGAGGCCGAATGCAAATACGTCGATTTGAAATGTTGCAACAATAATTGTCACAAATTGAACTCATGTCATGAATTGCGAGCCGTTTGGTCACCGGGCAGCATCGAGTACCGAGTAGTCAATAATATTATTTGTGGGGTTGCTGATGGATATAGTAGCAGCAGTAGCTGCATAGCACCAGACAGATGTGGATTGAGCGATGGAGTGGGGGACACTTCGATTGCATGACAGGTGCAATTTAGTCGAGGTCTAAAGCATAAAAACAGACGACATTTAATGAGAACAACTTTCGACAGGTTGCGCAATGCAACGTGACGAATTACGGTTCATGATACAAAAAAAAAAGCGTGTACAAAATAAAAAGTAACGTGTGATTCAATAAAATACGTAACATAAAAAGATACCTAAAGAAAATAAAAGTAATTCTTATTTTAGTTTTCAAAATTTTGGTAAATTCACATGAATTTTTCCTACAAGCTCTTTCGAGATTAGCTTCAAGATCAATCATAACTTAGTACTTAAGCTTATGTAGTTTATGTTCACACCAAGTAGCGCAGCTCTGGCGCTCTTATTTTAACAGTCTCTGCGCACTGTTTACGCCTCAGTCGGATTTGTTGGGGATCTGTGTCGCACCTGTTTGCCAATTTGAAATGAGGTTATGAACCCAACTGTAGTTTCTCAACGTCAGCAACAACCGCAAAAAAAACTACAACAATAAAAGCACTACAAAAAAAAAACAAAGAAAAACAACAAACGCATTTGGCCACCTTTTAGCCGGTTTTCCATCATTGCCCCGTCCTCTGCCGCGGGCAGCGTCGATTTTCCTTTTGTGGCCACCAAAGAACTCGTTGCACACCCAAAGCCAAGAGCCAAGAGACCAAATGGTTGCCGTTGCCATGTGGCCATGCGGCTGGCCATGTGGCTGGCCGGCCGAAGCCGGAGCTAGAGCTGAAGCTGGAGCTGGAGCTGTAGCTGTGGCTGGAGCTGGTGCTGCAGCTGGAGATTGATGTTCGCTGCCTCTGACATTTGTTTCGCGCTTGCGCTCACCATTTGCTGTTGCACTCGCACTTGCTGTGGCCAACGGAACCGGTTTGTTCTCCACATTTTTCGCAGTGTGATTTAAACGATTTTGTTGCATTCAAATGGACGCCCGAGTCAACGATGCAGTGCCCCAACGAAATGCACCACACAACATCTCCAACTGTTTCAACTTCAACTCCAACGAAAATTGCTTAAAGTGGATTTTCCACTGAGATGAAAAATCGCACCGTTCGATCATGTAAACAAATTCATTAGCCTGCACAAATATTTTAATTATTTAACAAACATGTGCGCAAAATATGGAAAATGCCGCCAAGCTATGCTCGCTATAGTGTGAACTGAACGCTTCTGGAATTAGCCAAGATGACATCTATGAAAAATTCGTATTCATTACTCGTAACCATAAAGTTACTGCAGAGGTATTGAAGCTATTGAATTGTAAGGTTTTATAACATACGAGTTTTTGCGTTTAATAAATTATTTGCATTAAAAAACGTCTTCGGGGACTTAAAATAAATTTACGTCAGCTTGTAAAATTATTTAATATTTTTTTGTTTGTTTAATATTTACAATTGGTTAGTCACAAAATCTATTTTCTGCTGCCTTTTTGGTAATTTGCCAATCATATCAAAGAATCGAACAATCGAAAATCATAGACTGTTATTTTTTTTCATTATATTTTTCTTTCGTTATCCCAGTCAGTTCTTATATATTTAATACTAAATATACATAGTACAATACTTAAATTTTTTTGATATCAAAGTTAAATCTGTGTTTACTCTATACGTTTTTTTGAATTTAGTACTATTTAATTTTAAAGGCTTGAAAGAGTCCTGTGGCTTGGCTTCTGTTTAAAGTACCTGCTTCCTTTTAGGGGCCCACATTCACACCGATGCACACACACACATATATATATATATATATATACATAGTTGAGGCAATTATAATGGCCGTAAGGTTGAGGCAGACCAACGCAAATGCAACAGGTTAATTCTCGCGCGCTTTTTGGCCAAGTGCGTTGGGTAAGGAAGAGGAAGAAGATGGTGCTGGAGACAATAGCCAGGCCAGCTGCTGCGGCGGGGGCGGGCAGCGCCGGCAAAAGTGTCGGCCTTAAAAGGCAGCAGCGAAAAAGTTTTTTTGAAAAACATGCAACTTCGCACATGGAGTAGGAGAAGGTTGAGTTGTACCAGCAGGAGGAGGAGGAGGAGCCAGAGGAGGAGGAGGGGGTGGATAAGAGGGAAAGCATTGAAATGTCCATTGAAACAATGAGCGGCCGTTGCCAAGAGAGACCAAATTGGCAACATGTTGAGGCCGGCCAGCGGCTGCTGACCAGTTATGAGGGGGGTGGAGTGGATTATGGGGGAGGGTGGGATGGCGAGGGGTGAACGTGCAGTGCACATGAAGGTGTCATTTGTTGGGAACATGCATTTTCCGACTTGGCTACAAATCGCGTCGACAGCAACGGCAACTGCAACTGCAACTGCAACATGCAACTGGCTCCGTTGACGTCAGCCGAGACGCAGCAACTGAGCTCTGATATCTAATGGCAGTGCACAGTGTGTCAAAGTAAAACCAATAAAAAATAAGTGAACAAAGTGGGACGAGCACCGGAAAATCTACAGAATATTTCCAATACTTTTACTTTTAATTTTTTGATAGATACATTTATACAAAATTAAATAAAAATCCTTTAACACATTTGGTATTTAAATTATTTGTTGGAAAAAAATTTGTATACCATTATCAGCAAATTATTGAGCAAGCATTTGAATCAGTAAATAATAGTTGCTTTTATGAATAAATAATACAGAATGTTTTATTATAAAAAATAATAAAAAAAATTATTGCGTATTGAAATATTCAATGTATTTCTATAAAGTTCAATGTTCTGATAAAACTCCAGATTATTGGTAAAATACATTATTTGTTGCAAAATATAGATTTTTATTCTAAAATTTTTAAATAAATTTCTTAAAAATATATTATGTAGGTAAAAGAAAATGGATTTCTTTTTTTTTCTTTGATTAATTAGCTGTCTGGTTGCAGTGTGCTGTGGTGGGAACATGGATTGTGGGCCATTTACTAGGTTACCTGGCGGTTACCTGCACTCGTACCGCGCACCCTGTACTGCTATACTGCTATACTGCCATACTGGTATACTGGCCGGTCCAGGCGAACATGTGTCTTGCAAATTAAACGCACATGTCGCTCTCTCGTCGGCCCCCTTGGCCAGTCTTTGGTCTGGATGTGGATCTGGGAGGGGGGTTGCCAAGTGCCGAGTGCCCAGCTTTGGGGCTGGCTTCATTTTCCAAACAAGTTTCGCTTTTGTATAGCAATTGTTTTGATTTTGCTCTGCCCTTTCCTGTTGCCTGTTGCCTGTCGCTGTTCACTGTCCGCTTTGTTGGCCACTCTGCTGTCAACTGTGCGCATATTTTTTTTTTGTCGCTTTTGTGTTGCGTTTTGTTCAATTCTGACACATTTTAACAATTTATGAGGCAACCGCACCCGCATTGGCACCAACGCAACTTTGACAACTAAATTCAAAGCAATTCATACATCACCTGCTGGCCTAGCCCTGTGTGCACCACCCCCTCAACCTCACCCCACCCCGCCCAACTTTGGGCGCACCTGTTTGAAAAGTGCGTGTGTCAAAGTGCGTGCGTAGCCGGCGACATTCGCAGCTGCAGCTCTTAGAGTGTGTGTCTGTTTGTGTGTGTATGTGTGTGGTATCCGTGTCCCTGTCTATTCCTCTGGCAGTTGTCAGTTGCGCTTTGATAATTTCATTTTGGCCCACTCGCCGCTGGTGCAATTCAATTGAGTTGCAACTGGCAACGCTTTTTATTTCCTACCTCAACTGCTCATTTATTGGGCTAGGTAGGGCATATAATGACGTTAAGGATTTTCAATGAATTATTCATAAAGTAATCGAATATCTGAGCATGACAAGTGTAATTTTCTTTCAAAAAATTACCTGTAAATTTAATTTATTTTCAAATTTAAAATGTTCACAATTTCTTCAGGCTTTTTTTTTACAATTTGATTGATATGTGTTCCTAACCCAAATATAGTATACTTATACTTTTACCGAATCAATTTTTAATTTTAATTGAAATTTTCATTACTTAACACTAACCAACAAAACATTTCATCAAGATTCGCCACGAATGGCAGCAAATTAAATTCAAGGTGCATAAATATAATAAATAAAATCGGAAAAAAAACATTTCTTTGGCTAGCTCAGAGACTCGTAAATTCATAATTCGTTGTGCTGGAACTAGTTGACCCATCGTTGGATCGTTCGATCTCTGAATCGAGCTCTTTGAGTGACTTCCTTGTTCGGCGCGTAATTTACATAAATTGAAGATGAAAGATGAAACGGCCCGAGAAAGCGTTGATCAGGCTGACCGGCCTGGCCAATAATAACAATTTGGAGTCGTCAGCTGGACTCGACGAGTGAACGGAATCAATTTTAAATGATTTGCCGCCATCGCCTCGGCATGGGTCAGTTTCCAGTCTCTAATCTCTCGCAGCTATTGGAAATAACAGACGCAGCAACTGTCATCGCACAAATGATTTGTATTTTTGTTTTGGTTATTTATGTTTCATAAATTATCGGATATATCTAGACGATATTGGACTCTGTGTGTGTGTGTGTGTGTGTAGTCAACGGATGCCGCCGATGGTTGCCGATCAAGATTTTATTTAAATGGAACTCATCAACGCTCATTTGGGTCTCCATCTCCATCTCTGGCTGTGTCAGCGTCGCCGCCCCCCCTTTGCCGCTTTCTCTCTCTCTCTCTCTCCCTGTCTTCGTCTTGGACAGGCGATGATGAAGCTCTGTTGTCGCTTGCTTGCTTTTCTCTCTGTTCGTCGGCTTCGTCTTGCAACGTTTTTTGTCTTAGGTTCAGCACTTTAATTATAGAGGTCGCCCAAAACACGACTTCTGCCCCGTACCCGGCTCTGGGATCCGGCTCTTCATGATGCCTTAATGTCAACTTTGTCGGAATCGTCGTCGTCGCTGCTGTTTGCTTTTTTTTTTTGTTTGTTTGTCTTTCCACACGTTTCGTCTTTAATTAATGGATTTTGTAGTATTAAACTCATTAGTTTGCTTTCGGGGCATAATTTTAATTAATCACTCAAAATCCACGCACCGACGAATAGAGAAACCCGTTGGATCCCCCGATTCCCCCCTCTGAATTTGATTGGGTTCGACTTAGCCGACCTTATCAGCTGTCTTTGCATACTAAACGAGCCAGAGCTACCTAAAAAAAAAACATATAATAAACGAAAAATACTTGAATACAAAATCCATATTTAAATGCGCTCGAAATCAAATTAAAAATGCGTCGAGCCCGATGAGATCGACAGTTCGTTACTCAATTGGTTTTTAATTTCAAAATGAAATAAATCAAAATTAAGAAAGAAAAAAATACTGAAAAAAATCCAATATTAAAAGCTTCGCTTCGCAAATTAACATTCGCCATTCCATTTGATATATTAAACTCAAAATGTATATTTCATCATTAAAAGCAGCGGGCAAAAATAATAAAAATATATAAAAAGACCGCTAAAAGCGGAGAACGATCGTATAAAAAAAAACAAAAACAAAACATGCACACACAGAAAACAACAACAAAAATGTTGAAAATGGAAACTAGTTTTACAGGTAGAGCAGCGAGCGGGCCCAAGTAGTCAGTCGATGGGGCTCAGATCCGATGAGATCCGATGCGAACAGATTCGTCGTCATCGTAATTGCCGGCCCGTTCTCACTTGGCTTGAATACTGGCTGGCTCGGAGTTTGGCTCTGATTCTGATACGGCATCTCCCTCTCTCTTTCGCTCTCTCTTTCTCTCCTTCTCCCCCCTTCGCCGCATCTGACGGCTTCGCGCTCTGTCCCTCTCTCGTTCGTATGATAAATAACAAATCAAACGCTAAAATGTCGGTAATGTATGTGGCATGTCAGTGGCTCCGTTTATTTATGGCCTGGATCAATAAGAATAACGCCCCAATCAGTGACTATAAATTAACGCAAAGACAAAAAACAACTTCAAAAATGTCGACGGTTGAGAATGTTTCTCAGTTGTTATTGTTGTTGTTGTTGTTGCTGTTGTTTATTTATTTTAATTCTGATGCCTCTCAGCACGAAAGCATCTCAAACTGAAAATATTTGAAAATGCTTTACGAAATGTCGTTGACTGGCCTCAGAACGATCTTACAATGGAAACGATCTTTAATGCCAATGAAAACTGTAGCAG
Source organism: Drosophila nigromelanica (assembly GCA_004149465.1). Lineage (NCBI taxonomy): Eukaryota > Metazoa > Arthropoda > Insecta > Diptera > Drosophilidae > Drosophila > Drosophila nigromelanica. Next base: position 72,129 of record SCDS01000327.1, on the reverse strand, counting down.
GAAATTGAAATGGTTGATAAAACGCATTCCAGTAGTATTGATCCCGGCCATAAAATGCATTATGGTTAATGCGTCTAGTCGAAGCGAAATCACTTAAGAAATATGATAATCACTACTATTTAAACCAATATTTTTGTAGAGTTCAAGGCAGACCAAACCTGACAGCGTTGATAATACTTTCTTATATCAACTAAATCTGCAATCATGCCTCTCTATATAACGGTTTAAATTAAATCAAATGATTATGGGAGAAATCAAACAAAATTTAATTAAAACAATTAATAATAACTTATTAAATAACTTCAAAATTATTTATCATAAATTTGCGTTAAATGCTTTGTACTTATAAGAAAAAAAATTTATTTAGTAAAAAATTATGTATATTATAATTTTTATAAAAACTAAATAGTTCTTCTTTCGCTGCAGCTCTTGTAATCAGCAGCATTTTAACCATACTTTTAATCTAATATATCTTTGTTTCGAATGCAGTGTTAATTTGACCACATTTTCAAGATCATCTGTCTACTTAGTCTGTAGTTTTCGAACCCACTTAGAAATCCTTGCTCTTGGCGCGCACATCATCCGATTCCGCCTTCGACTGGCCGCCGTTTCGTTTGGTTCGGGCCACAAATCAAGTGTGAAATATATTCAAATCGCACCAGGAGCGATAATAAAAAAAAAATGTAAGAGAGGAGCAAATGCAGCGGCAGACCGTAAGCAAGCAATGAATACTAGTAAAAATACGAAAATGAAGATGTAAATTATACCAAATGTGAATCATTGACCGGTCAAAACAACAACCGAACCGAGATGTAGATGGAGGGGGAGGGGGAGGAGTAATGGCAACATGGAAGTCGAAGCAAGTTAGCTGGAAAGAGCCATTCCTGAATACCAGAGGCAGGTAATGCTATCAATCTACAAGCTGTATCTAACAGATACATGCAAGCCATGCCAACTGTGGCCAGAAGGAGACCTAGAAACAGAGATAGAGCGAGAGAGAGAGAGAGAGAGAGAGAGAGAGAGGGCAAGTGCATACGAGTACGAGTGTTCCGTCGTTTCGGAAACACCCTCCGCTTGCAATGATTGATTGCTCATCATTTTTCATTCTTAATGAAAATGCACCCCGCTGGCAAGAGTTGGTTTCGCTTTGGCCCGGTTCGCTACTCGCTGGTTGGTTGGTTGGTTGCCGTCGAGTACATTGAGAGAAAATGTCTGTCCGTCTGTCTGTCTGCCTGACTGGCTGTAGCACACACCTGAGCCAGCGCAATGCCTGACAGCCAGAAGGTGCAGAAGTTGCGATTATCGCGCAACTGAGGGGAAACGTCGCTGGGCATGCAAAAAAAACAACAATAAAAAAACTTGGCCAAATTCCACCTTGGCCGCCAACGGGCATAAAAATGGCTGCCAGCTGCGAGTCGCTGGGACGATGGCGTCCATATCCACGGCCAGCTGCCTACCTACTGCCTTCCTGCGTTCCTCGGTTCCTCAGTTCCTCGGTTCCTGCCAGCCAGGCTGCCAGTCAACTGTCAACTGTTCCGTGGCTGTGTCATGCTATGCATCATCTTCTGGCAGTTATTAACCTTTGTCTCTCTCTCTGCCTCTCTTTCTATCTACCACTAGCTTTAGCTCTATGTGAGCTTAGCGGCCAGATACTTGTATTTTAGCCCCGCCACTGTTAGCTGATTTAGTAGCTCGCCGTGGCAATTGCTGAAATTAAACAAACTGCTCACTCCTCACTTCTTCCTCACTTCTTCCTGCCTTCCACTGCCACATCGCACACCCTGCAAATTAGTCGCTTACGTTCTTTCGAATCCACAAGTAATAACTCGATATTGCTTTTATATTAATTGAGACAATTTTTATAAAAATACTAGAAATTTTTTTTTCAGTTGGATAGAGTTCATTCAAGGAATGTTAAATAAAAATAATAATTAATATTAACAAAAATATTTGTACTAGTACAGCATATTAGTATAAACTATTATCTTAACCTGTTTTTTTTTTAGCAATTAGCTTTCGTGTAAAACAAACACAATTTAATTCTCGATGCCTCACTGTATATACAATATATATACTATATTTAGTTATGTTATCTACTGAGAAATATTGAAATTATTAAGTTGCATTTTTTGTTTATTTTAGGATTAGCGAAATAAATATATATATACATATAAATTTTCGTTTTTTGTGATTATTCAATAAAACTTTGTTTTTGCAATTTGTTGTTAATCAAAGATGCTTAAATAGTTTAAATTCAACCTGATTTAACAGAACAGAATACCCTGCACTTATTAAGAATTAGGTATATATTAGTGTATCCAGCCACAAAAGGTACATTAAAGCTGGTTAGTGTTAGTTTAAGTCGTATATTTATTTCTACTCATATTTCGAGTTGTTAAATTGTACTCTCAAGTGTTGTGTGTGTGTGTGTGTGTGTGTGTGTGTGTGTGTGTGTGTGTGTGTGTGGGTTGTGTGCAGTAACCAACTTCTTGATGTATTTCTGTATTTGCCTATGTTGCGTTGTTTCTGCACAAATTACAAGCATTGCGCTGACGTCGACGTCAACGTCGACGTCGACAGCGGCAGCGACTGTGGTTCAGAGGTCAACGTTGACGCCTGCGTGGCGGCCATTGCTGTTGTTGTTGCTGCTGGTGTTGCTGCTGTTGTTGTTGTAGTTGTTGTAGTTGATGTTGCTGTTTCTGCTGCCAACGCGCATCATCATTAATCATTTTTATTTGCACGCCGCCGCATTTGTTGGCATTTTCTGTTTGAAATGCGCCCTGTCAGGCGGGGCAGCTGGGGTGGGTTGAGGGCGGTGGGTGGTGGATGGTGGGGCCTGAGAGCCACCCTTGTCAACGGCAAGCCGAAAATTCCAGCAAGTTTGTCACATGCCTGACCACCAGAAGCAAGGCCACCCACTCAACCACCCACCCACCCATCCAAGCAACCACCCGCAAGGACACAGGACACAGGCAGCTGAATGCCGGGGCAGCCATCATCATCATCATCAGAGTAAACAACAAAACATGGACAGTAAATTGTAACCGTCATAATGTAGCGAGCACAACAACAACAACAACAACAGTAGCAGCAGCAACAACAACAACATGAAGCAAAATGTCGACAGCAACTGTATAAATTATTACATTGTGTACTCTTAGCGCACATAAAAATACATTAATAAATATTATTTATGTATATTCTGTATTCAGTATACCGAATACTCGTACATTGCGACCCAGTAGACGCGTCTTCTTCTTCTTTCACCAACTGCCATATGAGTTGTTTAATACACTGAGCGACAGGGCGAACAAAGCGGTAAGAGAAAGTGCGAGGGATACATGATGATCACTTGAAGATACATAAGTAGCTTATCTACTATCTAACCTGTATTAAATATTTTTACGTATATACTTATCTATCTGAAATAAATTACTATTATGATAACTGTCAGTTTTTATTACCAATGAGAGGATTGCAAATTTTTCCCATTTTTACTGGATATCCGCAATTTCTCCCAGTGCAATTCATTGAAAAATTGTTCATAAAGCCTCGTCTTCATTTCATATTTTTGACATTTGTTAAATCAAAAAATTGTATTTGGATTCCTTTTTTTCTGTTTGGGCTCTGTTTTGTTTATGTGTCATTTTTGCCGTTTGAATTTATTTGTTTGTTTGCCATTTCGCGCGAATGCAAATTTGGTAATTGCCTTTCTCTCTCTTCCTCTTTACATGTGTGTGTGTGTGTGTGCATGTATTTTATTTATTTGAGCTAAAAGAATTTATTTTATGGCCAATGGGGCTTAAATCGCAGAGGCTCCAACTTGAGTTATATCAATGAATAATGAACACTTGCTCTAACGAATTTGGCTGTTAAGATTTTGGGAGTTTCCAGCAGATTTCAAATTAGAGAATGTATATCAGGCTAATAAAATGTTTGATATATGTTGGTAACTCAGTTGGGAGTGTGTTCAGAATTGTGCTGAATAATGTATTAAAAATATTGGGTTTAAGTAACAGCAGATTCACCTAATGTTAAATCAATATTATGCGAAAAGTAAATCTCACGACAGGAACCAAATATTCAGTTTGTCCTTTCTTTGTCCGTCAAGTTGTCTGTTTGTTTGTGCAACGCGTTTTGGCCATTCAATCTTGGGCTGTGCGGAAAGGCAATGGGCCATTAACTTGATATATGTGAAATGGTCGCCTAATGATTGCCGAATTTCTAATTATACGCATAAGAAATTATATCTGTCAATAAATTTGCCACTGTGCGCCCAGCAAAGGGCGTACCCAAAAAGGACGAAAAAGAAATCAGCAATGGCCATAACTCACTCACAGCAAACACACACACACACATACACAGGACTAGCGTAAATCCTTCCACAACTGACAACGGAATGGCGCTCAGTGCTTATAAATGATGAGTCCAAGTCCGAAGCAGGCGCATAATGACCTAGGCCAGGACGTTGGCCAGGCCGGCACGGGGCGGGGCGGGGCGGGGCGGTCGGAACGAAGCGCTTCAAGCAGGAAATATTTGGCCGAATGACGCATAAAACAAATCCAAGCCAAAGGAGCCCCAGCTCTTAGCTATGGCCAAGGGTTGTTGGCCAGAACTTGACGAACCTCGCTTGATGAGCATTGCAAGGGGGCGGAGACTTTGACTCTGGCTTGGGCTATGTGCACGTCATCATCATCACCATCATCATCATCATCATTATCGTCATGAGGAGCCAGTCCAAGCCCTAGACGAACGAAGACGACATGAAGTTTTATGAAACCCTCAAGTTGAAGACACTTTCGGCTGGCATTGCTGCCCCTGCCACACGTTGCCAGTGTGCCAGTGGAGTGGCGGGGAGGGGAGAATATAGTGGGGCTCTGGTGTGGGCCCGGTGGCTCATATATTTTCGCTCGTCTGACATTAACGGCTGCTATCGCCCGCACGACGAGCAGTTGAACCGAGCAAACGCTTGGCAAGCAGTTGGCCAACGCTGAAGCTAACTTGGATCGCATCGCCCGGCATCATTACTGGCAGTCCACGATTTATTGACAAAACGGAGCACCGAGACCAGAATCGCCCAAAATTTAGAATCGGCAAACGTCTTGGCTGCCAAAAGGATTGCTCAACGTCTCGTAAGACGGGGTGTGGCACCCACAGAGTAAACGCCATTTGTTTCTATGGCCCATTTCGTTGACGCTTTCGTGGAGCAGTCAAAGGCACAAACGACGCCTCCCCCACATTGCCCGGTTGACATTGGAATGCGTCAGCATTAGCAGGAGCAGGGTAAGAGCAGTTCGAGTCCTACTATTAATCGCAAATGTGTTATATTGGTAACACAAAGAGTATAATTGCAGCACTATTGTGAATATGTTGTACATCACAGGGTTGAAATGAGTTTTCTTGAATTAATTATCTTCTTCCTCATTTTTTTCGAAGAAAATATCAGTTTGTAACACAGAGTTTGTGGCATATGCTGGTATATAAAACCGAATTCTTGGTCGATTTTCATGTAAAATGTTACATTGGTCGAAATTTCAAACTTCTCTAACTTTGCCAAAACTCAACGGATTTTCATGAGGAATACCTTTCTGTCCATGATTTTATACCTAGATTAATTTGACATTTAAATCTGACAACCGAAATTTTGGTCGAAATTCATGTAAAAAT